>PVKC010000860.1:0-57939 GCA_004027635.1 Crocidura indochinensis | reverse complement strand
CCCCCCCTTTTTTTAAGAAAATATATATGTGATTTTCAGAAAAAAAAATCAAGGCAAAGGCAAAAGTTGCCTCTCTATAACAATGTCGTGGCACAGAATAAATTTTAATATCAGAACAGAGTTGCACTCATGTCTCATTCAGCCTATCCCTCAACCATTCCCAGAGATCCACTAGTCAAGCTCTTCTACATATTTGCTTAACTAGCAATATGGCTTCATTCATTCCAACATCTCTGATATTTTGGGCAGAGATAATTCTAAGATCTCTCTGACAAGCAGAAGGAAGAAAACTTTGAGAAAAGGAAGTCTTTAAGATGCTACTCCACTCTTAGCTTTCACAATACTTTCTTCCTTTCCCTCCTTTACTTCTTCCTTATAAGGACAGCAGCCATTTAGGAAAATGATATCACTTAGATATCACCTAAATATCATTTCATTACATCTGCCAAGTCCCTATTTCCAGACACTCACAATTACAAGTACCAGAGTTAGGAACTGCAGAGCTACTTCAGGAGAAAGATGATTTATTCAAATCATTGCCTGTGTATGGCACAGCTAAGGGTCCGTGGCACAAGTATTTTAGGTAGTGATTATTATAATTTATTATACTAAATTTACTATAATAAAATAAGATTCACATAGCCCTAAGGCACCTAGACTCTAGCTTCCTTAGGAAACTCGACTGCATCCTGAAAAGAAAATGGACACCCAATGAATAAGAGAAGAGTATTGAAAGTTTTATTTAGGACATCTACTGACTAGGTTAATGTTCAAATAGAAAATATCCATATGATAGAAAAGATTATGAATATAATGTTCATCTCCCTCCACTTCATCATGTAAATATAAAACACTTTCAATGTGTTAGGATTTGGGGATAGTAAGATTATTTAGATATTAAAAAAGCTTAAGTCTAACAGAAAAAGAGAAAAATAAATGGGTTTAATAAAAAAAGATCTCTGAAGTACTCAAAATATTGAAACATGTGTATTAAACTTGTGAATGTATTAAATATAAATGTGTGATAAATAACTACAGGATACTTGCCTAATAATTGTTATTAAAATAAATAGATCTAACCAAAAATTCAGAGACACACTTTGAATGAGTTACTCAGATTCCAGCTGGAAGGACATGAATTTAGGGTTTTAAACTGCTGGCCTAATTTAAAATTCTCTTTATACTGCATTTAATATGAATTATCAACAAGCCAGGACAGTGACCCTTTCTGTAAGAACTACTGAGTAAACTGATATTATTTACATATAAAGATTTGCTAAGGACTTGCTGCAATGCTCTCTTCTGCTTAACTTTCCTAAGTTAATTAGGAAAGTAAATTTAGGAAGTCATCAAATATATATATTAGTTTTGTTATTTGCAGTCTGTCTTTGAAGACCTCAGGAATAATTTCCAAAATTACAGAATCATGTTAATGTTTTCAATGTTTTTTGTACATGAGACTATACTAAAAAATTAAACAATATGATATGTAACATAGAAAACAGTCATAGAATACTTCAAAATGTATTATTTTAAACACTAAATAGTATAATGACATTATTATAAATTCTATATAAAAGTAAAAAAATATTGATCCTATTGGTATTTCTTTTTCTTTCTTTTTTTTTTTGTGGTTTTTGGGTCACACCCGGCAGTGCTCAGGGGTTACTCCTGACTCCATGCTCAGAAATTGCTCCTGGCAGGCACGGGGGACCATATGGGGCACCGGGATTCGAACCGATGACCTTTTGCATGAAAGGCAAACGCCTTACCTCCATGCTATCTCCCAGGCTCCCTATTGGTATTTCTAACAACTACTAAATGCCCCCAAAATAGCACATTTAATTTATAAGTGACAACAATCACTTTCATTTTTCTAAAAACAAAAAAAGAAATTAAATTATACAAATTAAATTCTCAGAAATAAAAAATTATACTGTAAAGTCAATACAGTCATTATTTGTAGAAAAGTATATTTACCATGTATATAGTGGTAGAAATTTACTTCTTTTCTTCCATAATAAAGACTTCTAGTTTCCATAATCAGAAACTTAGTTAGCTTATCATTACATATACTTTATTATTCTTATCAGAAAAAATTAGATCATGACCACTTATTTTAGGAAAGGTCATTACAATATATTAAATAGATATTTCTCAATTACTGATCCAATTGGACATTCTGGTTCTTGAATAGCCGTGAGTCAGAACAAGACAAAAGTCTTTCTGAGAAACCTATTCAATTACTAAATCCAAGATTGGAACATTTTAAGGGGAAAAATTTAAGGAGCCATGTGCTTTTAGCATAATTCCATCTGCTTTCCCACTCAGAACTCTCTTACACCCTCAGACTCTAAAGAGACAAATGATCACATTCTGTCATCATTTTTTCTTGGAATAAAGTTGGTAGGGGTATAAAAATTGGTGGAAGAAATGATGGGTTCTATTTTAAGGATGACTATTACGAAAATACAGAAAATAAAAGTGATTAAAATCAAATAGGTAGAAAAGAGCTTTTCATTAAGTCAATTTAACTCAAGATTCAAATCTCCTCATCCAAATTGCTACATGTGGGGGTCTTAGAAATAATAACATGCTAAGTAAGGCATGTTTCTTAGATGGGCCCAACCATGGTTGATTCACAGAATACCACATATGGTCCAATAAAGACTACCAAGAGTGTATCCTAAACATAGAATCAAGAATAGGCCCTGAGCACTTACAGGTGTGAACCAAAATTTCATAAACCCAATTTCCCCAAAGAGTTTTATGTGCTTTCAAAATTAGCGCTATGGCTACATGTTTCAAAATAGTGCCATTAGTAGAATTTATAGGATACAATGTCATATCAATAATCTATTCTAAACATTTTTTCTCAATGTCTGTACACATTTACTGAAAAGAAAAAATTAAACTTAACCATCTGTTTCACATTCACTCTTCAGTGGAAAATGGTCATCAATAATAATTTACAAATGAAAAGGGAAAAAGTATGACTAATTTGTAAGAAGTGTAGTCCAGTTTTACTTTTTGTTAATATAGTTTTCATATAGTTTAAGTGATAACATTACAATGTGCTCAAGTTTCTGGTATTGATGTACAAAAAAAAAAATGCCCACTCTCATCACTAATGTCCCCAAGAAACTTCAATGTATCAATGTAACCATGTTAAAAATAGAAGTACAAAAATGTCATTCCTAGTTGGTGGAACTCACAGTTTTTGGAAAAAGAAGATATGCCCAATGTCATCAAACAAAGGCATGATGACATAACAAAGAAAATATGTTAATACCATATCAGTTTCCTACTTACTCAAACACCAGACTGGTAGTGTTGATAGAATTTTATTTTTCCTGTGGAGAGATATTTCAACTTATCACGTTGTCATTGGAGACTCTTTCCCAGGGGCTGCGTATTCTTGTTTTGCATGTGACCAGCTTATGTTCAATCCCTGGAACTCCATATTGTTCCCCTAGCATGACCAGTTGTGCTTTCCTTAGGGAAGGTGGTGAGAAGTAACCCCTGATTGTTGCAGGTTGTGAACCCCCCTCAAAAAAAAAAAAACAACAAAACGACTGTCTCTCCCAGCCCACCTTCTGATTTTAGCTTGATCTTTTCTCTATACACAATTTATTTGGTAGCCAGAATTGGAGTAAAATAACTTAGATAATTTCAGACATTTGTTTTACCTTACATGGGTAAAAAAAAAAAAGCTGGGTTTTTCTATGTGTGACCTAATTTACTTCCACAGATACAAGAGCATAGTTTTCACTAAGCTATTGAGGCACAGGGATGCATCTTCAATATTTCCCTAAGCCTGATAATAAATACTGGTTCTTAATAAGTATTTCTCTATATTTACTGAATACATAATTTTTATTTATTTAATTTATTTTAATCTATAATAATTACTTAATAAGTACTGCTCTGTATTTACTGAAACAGATAATGTGAAAACCCCACTTTACATTTTGATATTATTGCAACATATTTATAGAGAAAAAATGGTATACATCTAAGAAAGCTGAATTCAATTTGGGGGAAATAAATTAAATGACAGGTACAGACTTGAAATTCTACAGAAAGAGTATCTGGTGGAAAAATAAAAACTGTATGCACAAATATGGATTTTTGCAAAAAAATTTTTGGCTTAATTCTCTTTCTTTAATGTATTTTTTCATATTAGAGGTACTGAAACACTGCATCAAAAGAGAATTAGAAATCTTATTTTAGAAAATGCTGTACCATGTACACTTACATACAGAAATATTTGTACAGATAAATGAACATATAATTAATTTAACAATGCAAATACTTTTATTTAAAATATTCAAATAGTTATGTATGCCTAAAATAAATGTATACAAACAAAATACCTTATATACTCGAATATAAGCCATGTTTTTTGGACACATAGTGCGGAAAAACCCAAACTTGGCTTATACTCAGTTATACAGGTTATTTGATTCGGTGCTTGAACAAATGCACTGAATCAAATGCACATAGTCTCCAGTCGTCTTCTGTAGTCTGCTGGAAGGGCAATGCTTCAGCTCAGTCCACAAGTCGTCCCTGAGCTGAAGAGGTAGGTGGCTGAACTGAACTGTATTCCACTGAACTATTCAACCGACAAACCCACAATATTCAATGTCACATTTAATTAAGTGAAAAACCCATTTAAAGCAGTCGAGTCGTGTAAATAAATGTTTATAAATCCTTATAATCAGTGGTTTTGTAGTATAAAGATTCAGGAATTTTTTTTTTTTTTTTGCAAAATTTTTGGGCCACACCCAGTGATGCTCAGGGGTTACTTCTGGCTTTGAGCTCAGAAATTGCTCCTGGCTTGGGGGACTATATGGGACGCCGTGGAATCAAATTGCAGTCTGTCCTAGGTTAGTACTTGCAAGGCAAACACCCTACTGTTTGTGCTACAGCTCCAGCCTCAGGATTCAGGTTTTTAAACCTTTTATTTACAATGCTTTATTGTCTTAAATGGCTTATTTACTTTATTAAAGTTGCAATTGAATACTATGGGTTAATGTGGTATGTTAATGGTATATAGTATATCGAAAATCATGTATTGTAAATATAATCATGTGTTTATTTAGTTATTTTTTATTTATTTACTGATTCCTCAATTGTAAATTTGGGAGGTATATATTTTTATTTTTGAAATTTAACAGTGGCTGCTACATTTTCCAATTCGGCATATACTCGAGCCACTAAGTTTTTCAACATTTTACCGTAAAATTAGGGTAATATGCTTATACTTGGGCTTATAGTCAAATATATATTGTATAGCACTAAAGTATAAATAATGCTCCAAGTAGAAAGTTTTTTATATTCAACAAAAGTGTATATGAAGACAAAATTATTCACTCTACACCCAAGTTGATTTATTTTACACTGACCACAACTATGGGGAAAGTTTTCACTACTATGTCTAAGGTCAATAATTCATTTTAATATTTTTAAAATAAAAGCATCTGAGAACCATCTTGGGGTATTCAGACCTTTTAGAAGGAACTTCCAAGCATAATAACTGAGTAATCCAGAAGAGAGGGAAAAATAAAAAATAACTCCAAAAGAACAACAGAAAAGACGTCCATTTATTTTTTTTGTTTGTTTTTGGTATTTGGTTTTTGGACCACACCCCTTGATGTTCAGGTGTTACTTTTGGCTATGCACTCAGAAATCATCCTGGCTTGTGGGGGCCGTGTGGGATGCCATGGGATCAAACTGTGGTCCGTCCTAGGCTAGCGCAGGCAGGCAAATGCCTTACCACTTATGTCACCTCTCTGACCCCAAAGTAGTCGTTTTAGAATAAAAACAAATTAATGGGCAAGGAAAACTATAGGGTATAGGAAGGAATGATGTCAGAAAAAGACTTGCATGTCACACACTTCCAAATCATATCTCATTAAAGTAATTTACACAAATTAGACTGTATGTGGGAAATTCTGTCTTAAATTGAAAATTCTTTTTATAACTATAATGCTTAAATAATAGGCATTTATTTATTCATCTATTTCATCTATTTATTTATTAGTTACAAAACTATGTGAAGATTGTTCCTTTGCTTTGTACTATTTCATCTCATTACATTCTAGTTTAATTCCTAGACAAGAAACTTTATAATTTATGTTTTTTTTTCAGTAATGGATCAAATATACCTAGCCTAGAATAATACTAATGTGTATTTCATTTACTTTTACTTTTAGAAAAATTTTTCTAGGACTCATGACTCATATTTTCTCTATTCCCTTCATTATATGTTCTTTGACAAGTGGTCAGAAAATTGGTTTGGTTAAATTAAATAGGAGAAATATAGCCTACTCTACAACTTATTCTAGGAAATGTCTGCACAAGAAACATGAAATTTTAAAAATGTTTGCTAATGAGCTATAAGTATCAAGAAAATGGCTACAGAAATAGTTATCAACTAATGTTGAGATATAATTGAAAATCTCACATTATTATTTTTATCTTCACACTATATATAAGGTAATTTGAGCATTTATTTTCCATATTTTAAAGTTACCTCTATTAAAGCACTTCTGAGCAGTTTAATATCGATCTATTTTGTCATCTAAATCTGTCAGAAAAATTAATTTGTATTCAAGTTATTTTTATAAATACTCTGAAAGCAGCTGTAAAAGTGTGAATATACAAAATAAAATGTTGACTTTTTATATCCCTGAGATACATTTTATCACCAAAAAATAGAAGTATGATTTAACACCAAAATAAAAATATAAGAGAGTTTTTTTCTCTTCTAATATCTTTGGGTTATTAGAATCACAACAATTGAAATCAATCAATACTTTGTTCCAAAATCTGATTCTTTTGAAAAAAGATTAACTCCAATATAACTCAGTTACTTATATACTTAGTTAAAAATTACTAAGCACTTCTCAGATAAAACTGTATATAGTTAATAATGTGATACATTCTCAGTTCTCAAACTTAATAAACATAGTTCAAACCCTAAGTTTTCCAATTCAAACAAATTTAGTGTTTCAGAGAAAGGAAAAGGATATGATAATTATCTACCAGTTAGCTGTATATAGTCAAACAAAATTCAGCATGCAACTAAACGTATGTTTAAAACTATCATTTTACTCACTTGTGAAAAGTCAGGAGTATTTCTAATATTGAAGGGGACAAAACACAGGTTCAACATTGTGTTTTCTGTATAGTCATTTTTAAAATGGGGTAATTATTCAAAATATTATGGCAAGACATATGACAGGAATCAAAACAGTGAAAATAAGGTCATGGGTCTGAGACATAGTACAGCAGGTAGGACACTTTCTTTAACCTGGGTTCAATCTCCAGCATCCCATATGGTCCTCTAAGCACCACCAGGAACAATTTTTAAAACATAACTAGAAGCACCACCAGTTGTAGGTTGTAGTCCCGCCTAAATAAATAAATAAATAAATAAATAAATAAAACAAAGTCAGGTGCTACAGAAATAGTTACAAGAGTTAGTAGAGTTAATGCATGCCTTGCGCACAGCTGATACGAATTTAAAGTCTGGGATGGCAAAAAGCCACTGAGCACTAACATTAACAATCCCTGAGAACACATTTTGGATGAAGTCAAGGTGTAACCATGAAGATGTGCCCAGTATAGACAGGAAAAGATGGCACTTTGGTCACAATAAAAATTAGAAATAATAATAAAAAAAAAAGACAGGAGGAGATGAGACAGTATGACATCCTTGACAGTGAATGAAAATTGGGGGAAAAGGAGGCGATAAATAACCACCGCCCCGGGCAAAATGCATAGGTTAACATATGCTGGTTAAAGTCACACTTCAACAATTAAAGATATAATGAAGAACTAACCTGTTAAAAAATATTTTGTGTATGTACAGAGACACAAAAAATAAAATTACTATATGCAAAATATGCATAAAAATCACAAAATGTGGGGCCCGGGAGATAGCAAGGAGGTAAGGCGTTTGCCTTTCATGCAAAAGGTCATCGGTTCGAATCCCGGTGCCCCATATGGTCCCCCCTGCCTGTCAGGAGCATTTTCTGAGCATGGAGCCAGGAGCCGTGTGTTACCCAAAAAAACAAAAAATAAAAAATAAAAAATAAAAAATAAATCGCAAAATGTAGGGCCGGTGAGGTGGCTCTAGAAGTAAAGTGTCTGCCTTGCAGGCACTAGCCAAGGAAGGACTGCGGTTTGATTCCCTAGCATCCCATGTGGTCCCTCCAAGCCAGGGGCAATTTCTGAGTGCTTAGCCAGGAATAACCCCTGGGCATCAAATAGGTCTGACCCCCCCCTCAAAAAAAATCACAAAATGGAAAATGGAAAATGGGAGTAGAAGAATCAGGATGGTATTAGGAAATCAATACACACACAATGCAAATTAAATTATAAGTTAAAGTCAATTATTTATTCAAAATACCTCTTAAAATGTCTTCTTCTTTACATTTGTTGTTCTGCGATGGCTTTAGTCAAGCATCATGTATTCATGTATACTTGACAAATAAGAAACAGTTACAATGATTTTATTATACTATAAAGAAAAATAATCTCTTAATTTTAAATATAAATTTAAGAGAAATTTTTAGCTCATATATATTTTCTTCTTCACTATTAACAGCACATATTAACAGAATATGTCAGGGATTATAAACTTAATATTTATCTAATTACATAGAATTTATTCTTGAATCATGGCACAGTAGTAACTTGCTGCACATATGGCCCACATCACATTGTCCCTTAGGAGAACCATTTTTCATCATTATTCTCAGCTCAGTGAATACCAATTCTATATTTACTCTCAGTCACAGATGATACTCAGTTCTTGGTCTTTCTATGAAGAACCGTGTTAGTTTTATTACTGGTTTCATCAATCTTTTTAGCTACAAGAACACTGCATTCCACCTAATACTTTTCTCTTTGAGTTGACTTATCCAACACATTATTCTCCATATTTTCCCTTGGGATAGATAGGAAGTGCAATTGAAGGATTAATATAACAATTTTATTAGGTTAAGGAAGGTTAAATTCTTTAATCATTAGAATTAGCGATGTATAAAGACAGAAAAAATTACCAAAATAATAAGAAAAATAGCAATGTAAGATGAGATTTGAGTTGAAATCAACTTCCAATTTTACTGATAACAAATCACATTATTTGGGTTCGGGAACCTTCCAAGCAGGGATTCTTGGCAAATGTGCCATAAATGTTCAGAAAATTTTGTGGTGATGTCAAGAACTGAATTTATGTCAGGTGCTTTCCAGGCATTCACCCTAATTGCTTTATTGTCCCTAAGGCCTCCAAAATCAATCATATTCCCAAGTGATACATAAGTGTCAAATCCTTCCCTTTAATAAAACTTTCATTAGCGTGAACTATACATGACAAAAACTGAAGGGCAAGCTGAAATGTGATTAGCATTTCATATAAATTCATACTCTCACTAGATGAACAATTCCTACACACTAAGGAGCAAGTGAATAATGATTTCATAGATCAGTTGTTTTAGTACCTACAATAAGTTCTATTCACTTTCACTTTAGTTTGTAATATATATCAAACTACTTCTCTTATATCCATTAAAAGCATTCTTAAGCAGTTAATCATTTTTATAGTGAGCATTTTTCCCAAGGCAACAGAAGTCACAGATTACTAGCATTATTTCATTGGGAAAAAATTCGAATATCTTGGCCTCTTTCTGGAAAGTGATATATACATTAACCCTTATATCTCTGAATAAAAGTGGAAAATGTACGTATGAAGAAAGAACACCACAAAGTACAGTCTCAATAAAAATGAACAAGGCTTTTATAATACATGATATCTGTCCAGCATCTATTGAGGCATTTATATGTGTTTCTCATTAAATTCTCACTTATGGGAGGTAGATAGACAGGACAAAGGGCAGGACACTTGCTCTGCAGAAGGCCAATTCTGATTCAATCCCCTGACATGCTGTATTATCCTTTGAGTTTCACAGGAGTGATTCTTGTGTGCAAAGCCAGAAATTTCAAGCACCTCCAGTTATAGTCCAAGTAAATAAATACAAATTCTACTTATAATCCATTGCATCTTCAAAGCTTACAATTCAGAAACACAGACTTAAGAACACAAGAGAATGACTATGATGATGCAAAGAAAGCCAAATTTTGAGATGATCCCAATGACTACTTGCTCCAACTGAAAATAATAGAAAGGTGGAAAAAACAAGCTGAGAATTTCTGAAAGATAGCCACAGTGAATCAAGGATCTATTACAAAGTCTAAAATGGGAGGGTTGACAATCAGACATCAAACCACAAAACATGGTCTTGATCTCTGAAGAGATATGTCAGAAGTGCTACTCTTCTGTAATTGAGGACCTATTACTTTTACTTACTGTTCAGTAAGAAGGCCACAGTGTACACTGGGCAAAGCAGTGTTCAATAAAAATTGTTTTGAAAAAATGGGTCTTTATTTTTTGGATTCATGATAATGCATACAGGGGCCAGAGAGATAGTACAGTGGGTAGGGCATTTGCCTTGCACATAGCAGACCTGGGTTTTTATCCTTAGTACCCCAGTTGAACTCCACCACTGCCAGAAGTGATCCCTGAGCATAAAGCCAGGATTATCCCCTAAACACAGCCAGATGTGACCCAAATAGTCCCCCAACAAAACAAACAAACAAAAAGCCTGATGGTATTTATGTAGACCATATTCACTAATAACCACCAGAAATCTATGCATTATTGTCATACTCTGGGCTAGTATTTAAATCCTGACAGTCTTGGAATCAGTCATCTCCCTCCCAAAACTTTGGATCAGAGACTTCTCCTGACCCTGGCCTAGATATTCTTTAAATTGAGCTGCAGTCTGATGTTTTCTCATCTTAATAATTTTTTTCTCTATCTTCAGAGGCACCAAATCTGCAGTTGCTTGAGCCTTTTGTGCCTTATTGCACACCCTTTCATCTTTCAGACATCCCCAATAGAATTCTTGTACACCTAAATCTATCTTAGTGCCTGTTTTCAAAGTGCATAGGCCATATTTTTCCTAAGAATAATACTCTTAACCATATCAAAATCCTTGCTCTGTCTGTGAGTAGTTATGAGATTGCTTACTTGATAGCTTGTCTGTTATAAGAGACAGTGTATATTTATGTGCATTCAGTTTTAATAGCTAAACATATGTATTTTAAATGCATTCCTAGTTATTATCTGGGAACATAATAGACAGCAACTTGCTTATAGCATGACATGAAATGCATTTACATAATAATTTTGTGGAAAACTGTACAGAGATGAAGTTTGTCACTTACACTGAAAATAAGGATGTTGTTACAGACATGAGTGATATTTAGAAGAGCCTACAAAATGTTAATCTGCTTCTAAAAGTATTCTAGCTTAGCATTTTAGCTGAGCTTTTGCTAATCAACAGAGAGCATTCTATTTCAAGGTATTCATATGAACTACCTATAATTCCCCTTTGATAAACATTGTGAGATAGGGGGAAGGGGGAAAATCTAGTAAGCACTGAAATGAAACAAAGAAGTTAAATTAAATTTTTTTAGATCTTCTGAGCCCTGCTGTCCTGGTCTCCCCTACCCCTTAATTGGAAGGAAGCCTAAATAGAATCTGTTTCATCATTCTAAAATTCACTACATTCTAAAACTGGAATAACATTCTTTTTAAATATAACTGTCAAATATTAATCTAGAGATTTGCTGCAATTTTTATTCCCTTTGGGTAATGAATCTGACACATGAATTAATTTATTTGACATCAGGCAATAGATTCTAATTGTTCCCACATCATTATGATGAATTTACATCTTGCTAAAGTATTTTGGTTATATTAAAATTGGTACTGAAAATATTGGGGCATATTTAGTAATTTAGTGGTTCTTCAAGCAAAGATTTTAAAAAATAGGAAACTACCCTTAAAATCTGGGTTCAATGAAGCAATTGATTTCTAGACTTCCTGGTGATAATTTTCTTGTTGTCTGTAACTTCATAAAAATGTCTTCAGTCACTTATCACCATGTACATGGTTGAGTAATGAATATCATTAGTTGTTTAACAGTAAACAGTATAAAGTTTTTAAAGGGGCAATTTGGCAATTAGTTTCAATAAATAGCCAGTAACTTTGGCTACATGAGGACCAATTATCACAAAATTGTTCAGTAGAGTGGCAGAAATAATAGGATTTCCTACTTTGAAAAAGTATTTGACAAATAAGAATCAATTTGTGGAAATCTAAGAGTAATTAATCAGAAGTAAGAAGTAAAAATTATCATTCATTATACAAAATTTAACTCAGATTTCTTACTCCATGAAATACTCCAAGAGTCAAAATGAATAGAATAAGTTCAGACATGCTAGAAATGTGTAGTCTAATAAGCAAAATAGTCAAGAAAATAAACTGTTACAATTAGAAAATCAGTGCAATGGATGCTGCTCTTACAGGGAAGCACAGTTAGATTAGGTTAAAATTCACAGTTCTGGCAGAAGTGTAAATGATGTAATCTCTTTAGGGGCCCACTTGCAGTATATTTTAAAAACATTAAATATACAACCAGGCATTCTTTTAGGATTTTTTTCCTTTATAAAAATGAGTCTGGTATACATACATAAAACATTATAAAAGCAAATATTCTAAATAGTCCCCATGGCTGATGTGCATTTATCAAATTTGTTTACTCTACTGTGGGGTGAATTTTTAAGAAGATATTAGGATAGTGTATTGACAAAAGGAACCAGGTTTGCTATATAATAATATAGGAAACTGAGGCTGGAGTGCTAATGGACTGAGGATGCATACAAGCCTTTGCACTTGCATGGGCCCCTGAATACTGCTCCGAGTGAACAGAATTTGAAAGCCAAACTAAACCTTTAATAATATACCAATTTAATAACTTCTTAAAGCAGATTTATCTAACATATAGATGGACAAGAATTTGAATTTGTGTCTTAAAATTCCACACTTTCCACTCTATGTTGGTGCTTCTCTATAGCACAAAAAGAAGAGAGAGATTGAGAGAGAAATAGAGGCAGACACCATGAGAATATAAAATTAAAAAAAAAGATATCTGGTTAATATGTGATGTAATTAATTTTCTTTTCCTCATGGCATCTAGTCTGCTTAGCACAATATAACATTTGGAGTCATCAGCAAAATTCAGTCCCCATTTCCTACTCCTCCCACTTTTAACTTGATTCCATGAAAAAAGCTGGAACTTAGATCAACTTGTGAAAAAGAAAGTGAAAAAAATTAATAAATCACATATGTTTTCATTTTAAAAATCTCTATCAAGATCATTAAATCACTTTACAACCACCTTTTTTATGAGTTTGGTGTATGCTAGACTTTACTGTGTTTTCCCTCAAGTTTTTGTTCTTTATTCAAAATAACCTGCTATCATGTTCTTTCCTTTAATGGTCTGTATTACTTTTACTTTACTAAGTATCTAGATGGAGTTAAATATGCTAAAATAAAATAATGTTTTGGGGGTTTGAGCCGACAAATGAAATTGAGCTGTCAGAAGCACTCTTAATTTATTTGCTCAGCAGAACTGTAAATGCAGCAGAAAACAGCTTACTGTAATGTAAACAGAGCTTTCCATGTACTGAGCACAGGACAAGTTTATTTAATGTAATATATTACACTCACCCATCATTGCTACCTTTCAGTTTATATTTTTATGGTAACAAACGGTTATAATAAACAGAGCTGTTATGTTAAAAAATCAACTAGAAGGGATCTGTGTTCATCCTCTCATTGTAAAGAATCTGACATTTCTCAATTTTATTCTTTGGGATATTAAAGAGTTTTAGGACCCCAGTATTTTAAAATTAGACTGGGTCTTAATTCCTAACACTAATCTAGGAGAATACTTTTCTATAATTTTATTTTCCAATCTATTCTTTTTATGTATTTTTCACAGTTTACAGATGATTCTCAAACAATAAAAATTAAAGTATCTTATCCTGGAGTAAAATGATAGTTCTATTTTTACCCAAATCTTACATATTTATTACATGTCAATTCTTAAGAAGTTGGCAAAACAACTGACCACATTTTAATGATATATATGTCCAGACACTATATTAATTTACTAAATGCATTAATTATACATATAATATTTTTAAATAATGATAAAAACTTGTCTCAAAGTCTGATTTAGAAAGTGAATTTAAATAAGAATATTTTATCTGAGGTCTGAGAGATAGCATGCAGGTAGTGCATTTACCTTGCATGCAGAAGGATGGTGGTTCGAATCCCGGCATCCCATATGGTCCCCCGAGCCTGCCAGGAGCGATTTCTGAGTGTAGAGTCAGGAGGAGTGACCTCCGAGCGCTGCCAGGTTTGACCCCACCCCCCCAAAAAAAAAAGAAAAAGAAAAAAAAAACAATATTTCATCTGCTTTTAAGAATAAATGTACATTGCTGGTTGATTTAAGAAAAGCACACTGTTAGAGCATCATTATATTTTCAATGCCTTGCTAATTTATTTCCTATGATATTTTATTTAAACCCTCAGGTCACTTTACAAGGGACAGTTTTTAGTTTAATAACCGTGACATTGAGCCTTACAGGGTTTGAATAATTTGTCCAAGTCCATGCAAAGTATTTTGGTGGAAATGATGTTTATCTGAGGTTTAACTGAGGTTTATCTGATCTGGAGTGTGTTTTCTCTGAGACAAGTGCTGGGTTGAATTTACACCCAATCCCAGGAATGTGGCTGTGATAGATCTGACATTGAACAAGATACATCAAAACCAATAGCCCACCACAGGAACACACACAACAAATTAAAATAAATTTAGATGCAACCCTTCCTCACACATTCATAATGTCAACTTCAATGAATTGAATAAATATAATGTGAACTTTTGGACTCTTCTACAGTACTAAATATATACTTTGGCTATTTTCCTGCAACTTAGTTATTTTTATAGAAACAATATATACTTGGGGCCAGAGCAATAGTGCAGCAGTAGGACGTTTGCCTTGCACGAAGCTCAATCAGGACGGAACTTGGTTCAATCCCCAGAGTCCCATATGGTCCCCCAAGCCATAAGCGATTTCTGAGCGCATAGCCAGGAGTATCCTCTGAGCGTCACTGGGTGTGGCCCCCAAAACAAACAAACAACAATATATACAATTTTTTTCATCAGAATATTTCCTTTTCCCCCTTTCCTAACTCTCCTGAAATTGCTGAATACTCCAAGAAAATTAAAGACAGAAACTTAGAATAGCTACTTTTATCTATGTTTGCTTTTGCATATTTATATAAAGGTTGTTATATAAATTTTTCCTAAAAATATATATATATCCAGTGTTGGACAGTGAATGTTTATCTTTATCTTTTAAAGAGATATATAAAGTGAAAAATTGCAAGTATAGAAAATATAAAACAATCACTAAGACCTGCCATCTGAAGACAGATGATATTTTTAAATGTCTATATTTTAATATTACTGCATAGAGATTTCCATGCTTTTAATTATCCTTTGAAATTAAGTCTGATGACAAGTGCTGACTTCATCATTACTTATGCCTATATGAATAACTATATTACTTATATTCTGTATTACTTTATACAGAAAAATATATAACTATATTATATATGCTGTATATATAATACTGTATAATAGTTTACACGAGGTGGAGTGGGGTCATACCAGACAGTTTTCAGGGCTTAATCTTGGCTCTGCATTTAGTGGAACTTTAAAGGGTGCTGGAGAAAAACCCAAACAGTTATCTGCAGGCAAGCACCCTACCTCCAGTACTAGGGCCCCAAGATAATTTTTGTAATATCTTTATTTAAACACCTTGATTACATATATGATTGTGGTTGATTTTTAGTCATATAAAGAACACCCCCTTCACCAGTGCAACATTCCTATCACCAATGTCCCAAATCTTCCTCCTCCCCACCCCACCCCCACCTGTGCTCTAGACAGGCTTTTTTTTTCAGTAGTTTATATCAGTTATACTTTTATGGGTTTGCATGTATTATCTTCCATTAGTGCATTTTGAAAATCACTGAAAACCTCTTATTTCTAATTTACAAAGAAAGTTGGCACTGACTGCTTTTAACACATTTCTGATAACATTTTAATTCCTTATTTAGGTTCTTATTTAGGTCATTTCATTTCTTCTTAGTAAGTGGACTGTCACACAGATCACTAATCTATGAGGTATAGACTAAATTCTAAAGAGTTTAATTGAGGGCTAAGAGTGATAAGACAGCAGTAGGGCATTTGCCTTGCATGCAGCTGACCCAGGACAAACCTTGGTTCAATCCCCCTAGTTCCATATGGTCCCACAAGCCAGGAGCAATTTCTGAGTGCATAGTCAGGAGTAATCTCTGAGTGTCTCTGGGTGTAGCCCCCCCCCCAAAAAAAAAACAAAAAACAAAAAAAGAGTTTAATTGAAAGCATTATATGCTAAAGACAATCTACCTTTATTTTATACTAATTATAGCTACAGTTTAATTGGCTTTTAATATGATTGTGATATTAAATAAAAGTTTAAAATACCAAAATATTACGTTTTTTTCTTTTATTACTTTGGTCTTCCAATTCAAGAAAATGCACACCATTTAAGATGCTTTGTTAGTGGATCAACAATTGATAGTTGCTTTGCTTTTCTCTTCTTTTCTGTTCTAGGACTGGGGAATGTAGAAATGAAAGGCAAAGATTGCATTAAGAAAGAGTAATGCTCATTCATTGTCACTATGTACCATAAATGATGAAGTGAAAGATTTGTAATACACTTTGGTCACAATAAAAATTAAAAAAAAAGAAAGAAAGAAAAAAAGAAAGAGTACAGAGGAGGAGGAATGCAATTTAGCGTTTTATATTACTGTCTCTGTGAATAGATAATGATAACACTAATAATGATGGCTATGTTCTTTAACTTCTTAATAAGCTCTTTGCTAATCACTTCAGTAAATATCAACTATAAATGCATTTAAGTTTCTATGCTTATACACATTTATATTTTCATCCTGTGCATTAAAATTCTGGATTTGTTCTACAATATGCCTTTCATAAAAAGAAAAAAGAAAACACCCACCAACCCCTGAAGTCTACTTTTTTTTTTAATGAATACATTGAATGTAAACCCCTCTAACTGTGTGCAAGGGTTATACTCCACTCCTCTATATCCCCAACATTTTGCACCCGAAGGGGGCAGTATCAACTATTTTGAAAAATGCTGTCTTACATTAGAGCTGTAATGCCCACCGGTGAATAAATCTGTTGGCACTTGAAGCATTGGTCCCATTCTTAGGGCTTTGGAGCTCCAGTTCTGATTCAATTTTCCCATTCCTTAAGCTCATACTCATTGCTAAAATATGCTAGAAACTCATTTGTTGTCTGGTTGGTCATTTTCCTCAAGATCCCAGTGTAAGTTTATCTCCATTAATTGAAAGAAAACAATAGTGGCATTTATTTTTATAAAAGGAGTTATGAGAACAGAAGAGGTAGCAATTTAGACAATGCCTGACACATTCTACAGCTCAATAACAGATTGATGCTATCATCATTATAAGTATTATTAAACCACTAGCATTTCCATCTATTAATACTCTAGCATGCTATATAATTTTCTGAAAAATATTCAATTTGCATGCTATAAATTTTCTTCAAAATTACTGTCAGGTTAATTAAGTTACTATTCCAATCATTAATCATTGCTAAATTTCCTAATCTACTATATACAACAAATTATCACCTATTACCCTAAACCTGGGAAGCATATTCTTCCTTTAATTAATGCCAGAGACCTCACAATAGTCTTGTTTTCATTTGCTTTCTGTCCCTACAAGAAAGTAATTATCAAGCATACAGTTGACAGTCTCATGAAAATTCTATGAAAATAACTGAAAAGACCATATACTTTTAAGCAGGACATTTTAGGCCTCCCTTGATATTTCCAGCCTTCTTTTCCTAGCTTCAGTTTCTTGATTCCTATGTTTTATTTACCTTTTTTCCCCTGAAAATGTCCTACTCACTTTATCTGTCACCCACCAGGTCTTTGAAAGAAGGCTTTCCTAAAAACCTCCAGCACTAATGAATCTGGATTTATTCTATACAGTTTTAAGCATTTGCAGTTACCTTAAACAGCCAGATATATCTTATCCTAGAAGAATTATTTCTTCATAGACACCTTGTTGTCATCTTTGCCACCATTTCATCTTCATTTGTGCTTATATAAGTGCAATTTATTGGAAAATTTTTTATATTTGATATTCTCTTAATTATTTATTAAATCATGTCTATTTTATTTGCAAAATACTATAAAAAGATGCTTTCAATAGTACACTACATAAGACTTCAATGAGAAATATTCACTTTAATGCCATATGTGGCTTTTGAAAAATTGAACAATAATGATATTATTCTTTGAATACATTAAGTATTCCATAAATGAGTTTCACTGGCTATAAACTCCAAAACTGCACGTCACCTAGAGGCAGAAAAAGATGCCATATATTCACTTCAAACAGTTTTCTAAGTGAAATCAATTACCTCAGACTTTTGTAACTCACTGCTAAATTAAACAACATAAATTTTGTAATCTCGCAATAAATTAATCACATAAAACCATCAAGTTGTAATACTTTCACAATGAAAAATAAAAATATTAAACACAGCTCAATACCTATTAAAATTGACATTTTCCCCTTAGTTGTAAATACATTTTAAAACCCCAAATTTGATTGAAAGACCCCCCCACATGTACTTGCACAATATTTACATTAATCTCTCCACTACCAGAGAGAAAGCAAACCACACAGGGAAAGGGAATTCACCCGAACAGGCACCATCTAGGTTGTAAACAGGGAATGCCTATTTTTTTTTCCTCTCCCCATGTTATCATGTGATAACTTTTAGGTCTCAATTGCTTTTGAGAACTCAGAAACAAAAACTCATATCATATGTCCAATCAACTTTATCTAAATTCTCTGCTTATATTTCTATTCTTCTCTAAGCATAACAACATGAAACAATGACAGCATTCTCCTACAGTCACTTCACTGGTGTAATCCACTTACCCATTTACGCTCAAATTACCATCAGCAGAGTTACGAAATGCACAAAAGTTTTGTCCAAAACATGCTACTTTCAGAGCCAGTCTATGCACCTCAACTGGGTGATTTTTTGTTTGTTTGTTTGTTTGTTTGTTTGTTTTTGGGTCACACCCGGCAGTGCTCAGGGGTTACTCCTGGCTCCATGCTCAGAAATTGCTCCTGGCAGGCACGGGGGACCATATGGGGCACCGGGATTTGAACCGATGACCTTTTGCATGAAAGGCAAACGCCTTACCTCCATGCTATCTCCCAGGCCCCAACTGGGTGATTTTTTTAAACTCACTAACAAAAAACGAAAAGAAAGCTTCCTCACTATGTCTCAGAAATTAATGTATTTGTTTGTCTCTAATGCTAAAAATACTCATACTTAAAACAATTCAATATTCAAACTTGATACCTGAAAAAAAAATTTGACAAGACAATTAAATACACTTCTAAATTAGGAAATGGCTATTTTTTCCTATGTATACAATGAAATTCAAATTTCACTGGATAATAAAAATGTAAGTGATGTATTTGAGTCTTAACTAACTTTCTTTTTTTTTAATAATTTTTATTGTGACCAAAGTGAATTACAAATCTTTCACAGTAATATTTACGGTACATGGTGACTTAGAATCAGGGGCATTACAACCACCAGTGTTGTCTTCCCTCCACCCCTGTTTCCAGCATGCAACCCATATTTCCCTCCTTTGCCCACCAGAATGCTATTAACTAAATTTCTTAAATGTCTACTTGTCATCAATGTTTTTGAGGTCCTTTACCCGTGGATGGTGACATGAGGGAAATAGTACAGAAAAGGCAAGAATGTGAAACTTAGTCACACAACTTCTTTGTAAATAACTTGATCATGTCTTGGTTTAAATAATTGTCTTATTTTAAATTATTATAGTTAGGAAAACCAATTAAAGAAAATAAACTTAGTTATAGTTATGCTAAAGCTTTAACAAGCTGGAGAAGCCTTTACTTACTTCTCTCGAGAATTTACTTAAAAGGATCTTTATTGCTTTATTTAATCAAGTTCAGATAGCACATTGTCTATGCATCTTTGAAAACTATGCTAGCAGTTGGTTTTATAGTCAAAGTAGCACATGCCCTGATGCCATACTTTGAAACAAAGCCAGTCTATGTGTTTGCAGACAAATATATTCAGTTGTGAATCTGCTAATTCTTGTGATATCTACTTGTAGGTATTGTTTGAAAATGATACTGAAAAGTAAGGATGAAAAAATAAAGCAAGACAAAATACCAATTCAACCCTCTAACAATTTTTTAGGGGGTGCCTCCCAAAGGGTGCTCAAGAAGTCATTGTCAGATATTCTTGATCAACCAAGGCTATTGAATGGTGAATACTAGGGCCTAAAATAAGGTAATCAGGGTCACCCTGGAGATGTTCAGAGAACTCCAGAACCTCATCTGACAGTTCTAGGGATAGGAAACATGGCATTATTACTGAGATCAAACCATAGCTAGATGCAAACAAAACATGTACTCCAATCTATTTGCTAACTTTTTGGCTGCACATGTTTAGAAAGACCTTATGACAATGGTACATAGAGGCATTAAAAATAGCTGTGATTTAGGAGATAACTATTGGTGGTGTTTAATATTTTTGCTCTTTCTTACTTTTGCTTACTTTGGCTGAGAAGCAAGAGCTCTAAAGATTTTCCAATATAAAAATGTTCATTTATTATTTTTTGCATTTAAGACCAACTCATCAGCAAACTATGAAATCTTCCAAAAATAGTAATAATAAAATTGAGAAACTTTTAAACATTAGTTCATAATTGCTAATAAGATACTATTTTTTATTATTTTTCCATTTCCATTCTCTTTTGCTAGTTTATAAATCTAGCCACACACAAGCACGTGTGTGCGCACACGAGTGCGCGCGCACACACACACACACACACACACACACACACACAGATTGAAATTCAACCAGTGTAGATGAAATGTGGTAAAAAAGGAAAACTCATTTAGTTTTGGGTAGAATGTTCTGTGCTTAAGCCTCTATATACAATACTGTGACAACTCCTTTAAAATAAGTGAATGAAGTAGATTTCCCCCCTCTAGAGAAGCCTATGTTATCTCTTGAACATGTATTTTTCTCTTCTTTAACATTTTCTAAGTAAATTTATTTGAATAAAACTAGTTTGCTTCAAAAGCTTGAACTTCAAGTGACCCAGTGTTTCTATTTCTTAGTATCTAAACTCAATATACAAAAGCATTAATCCAAAAAAAAAATCACCTCTAAATTATTTTTGCAGCACTTTTACAATATTAAGGAAATAGAGATAGCCCAAATGTTCAACAACAGAAGACTGACTAAATATGTGATTTACACACATTGCATGCATATCTAGACATATATACATATTAGAATATTATACAGATTAAGGAAATATTGACTCATACAACTTGGGTGGAACCAAAAAGTATCATGTTAAGAAAAATTAATCTGAGGAAGATAGAGTAATACTGAATGGCCTAATTCATCTATATATGCTGGTAATTACAGAAAGAAAGGGGGAATTAATGGCATCAAATAATAGTAAACTTTTATTATTGAATACCTGATTTAAATCTTCAAATAGAAGGGTAGTGAGGGTGAGAGAGTGGAAGAGAAATATGGAGATAAACTAGAGGTGACATAAGCACTGTGGTGAAGAGTCTTGAACATGAGATTGGAGGGTGGAGTGACTTTTTTTTTTTTTTTTGGTTTTGGGTTCACACGCAGCAGGGCTCAGGGGCTACTCCTGGCTCTATGCTCAGAAATCACTCCTGACAGGCTTGGGGACCATCTGGGATGCTGGGATTCGAACCACCGTCCTTCTACATGCAAGTCAAACACCCTGCCTCCATGCTATCTCTCCATCCCTGGTGGAGTGACTTTTTGAAATACCAAAAGTACTAATATTATTGTAACCATGTTACTCTAAACTATAATAAAGAACATTGCAACATTTTTTTATAATAAAGGCTAGCAATTAGACAACTGTTGTCTAATTCAACCAAGGGATACCACTGTAAAACTCTATATGTGAAATTGAAATGTACAACCAAGGAAATATGCAAAGGTAGTCTATTTTTATTAACCAAAAGTTGGGGAAGTTTAAGTTTGTAAAATAATACAGAAAAATATAAAGTAATAGAGAAACTTTAATTTCTTAAAAATAATATAGAAATTTATTCATCAGCACAAAGAGGAAAGGTATAATGATTGAGGTACTTGCCTTGCAAGCACCAGACCTGGGTCTCATGCTCAGCACTGCATATGATTCCTCAAGCACAGCCGAAAGCAAATCCTAAGCACAGAGCCAGGAGTAAGCTTAAGCACCAAGTCAAGGTCAAACCCATATGTTAGATAAATAGTAGGAAGCACAAAAGAGAATTAACATCCAGAATAATATTGGCTTTATAAAGAATAAATGAAAATTTAATCATGTTTAGGAGACTGAGATGTGGTATTTATGTGGTATGTAGTATGTGGTATTTAATCATAAAGATGTCAAAGATAAAATGATAGGAATCCAGACAATAATTAAGAAATTATCTAATTCTTGGTGCTGGAGCAATAGGCCAATCAGTAGGGAGCTTGACTTTAACACAGTGAACCTGGATTCGATTCCCTGTATTTCATATAGTTCCTTCTGAGCATGGCCAAAAGTGATTCCTGAGTGCAAAGCCAGCAATAAATCCTGAACATTGTTGAGTATGGTCCAAATATAAACCAAAAAGAAATGATCTCATTCAGTACATTTTAACATTATGCCATTTTGGCATTATTGTAAAATTTGCATTTGTTAACTGAAGAATAGAACACTGACCTATTCTCAAATAAAAAGAGCAATAATTTCAATATTGATATTCGCTGAGATGATATTGTTAAGAAAGATGGAATATAATATCTCTCAATCATCAAAAACTAAAATCAAAGAGCTATTAACATCAAATATCAAACTTGCCTCCTATTCCTCTAATCTCCTAGTTGGCACTGCTTAACACCTGCATAGAGAGAGCACTGACCTAAATGCTCATAATTTTTCTAAACAAGACATGCATGTGGTCCAAAGCCAGATGTTCAGTGTTAAATTTGGAATTTTTGATTTCCTGTCCTCTTTTCTATTTCCTTTGTGACTCACTTTAAGAACTACCTCCAACACTTTTATTGCTGTCCAACCTACCAGATTCCTGGCCACATAGCAGGCCTTTTAAAACTTCCTTATATGAATTTCTTGTACAGAATTTCCTAAGATCTAATAGGCTGATACTATAATCTAATAAAAAGCATGATAAATGCCTTGAACTTCATATACCAATCATTGCAGACTGATATTCTGCATCCCAGATAATGCCAGTTTATACCATTTGAGTTTTTGGTATAAATGATATTGAATGACTGTTAAAGATCATAATGAACTGATTAGGTCAATATTTAAAGTTATTTTATTAACCTGAATATTTTCATTTATATACTTTTTATTTTTTGCAGGGGCCACATCTGGCTGTGATTAGGGATCATCAGGGATCACACCTGGAAGGGCTTAGGAGACATGGAGTGCTAGAATAAAATGTAGGTCTGCCCCCTGTAAGGAAAGCTCCTGCACTATCTCTCCAGCGCATAATTTTACACATACAATTATATTTCAACTCAAAATGTATGGATTGAAATTATATTTGGAACATGCAAATATAATTCGAAAGTGCTTCAAATTTCCCTCACCCTCCCTGATGCACTTCCAATTTTTATCTTAAATAAAATGCTTTATTCTTTAGCACCAGCTAATAAATCCTAGTAACATTTCTCCAATTTCAGTTTCAGATTTCCTGATATTTTTCAAACAAGTCCAATTCAAAAGTTTACCATGTCACTTCAATGATCAGATTGTCAAAACTACTAGAGGGAGCAGACAGCATCCTGGGACAGAGACTGTGGTGGTATTTCAAAGTCCTCAATAAAGCATGACTTGCATAGTTATCAAACTATTTAACTAAAACAGAAATTAATTAATGTATCTCACAACTTACTTGTAAGTTAGGTGATGCCATTTATTAGTATTGTTGTTCTGCTTTAAGGGCCATACCTGAAGCTGCTCAGGATTTACTCCTGGATCTGTGCTCAGGGAATATTCTGTCAGTACTCAGGAGACTCTATGCATTCCTGAAGACTGAATTAGGGTCCTTTATACACAAGGCAAAAATATTAATCTTGGGGCCAGAGTGGCGGCACAGAGTGCCCATACTAGACTAGAATAGACCACAGTTGGATCTCTTGGTGACCCATATGGTCCCCCAAGCCAGAAGCAATTTCTGAGCACATAGCCAGGAGTAACCCCTGAGTATCACTGGGTATGGCCCAAAACAAACAGACAAGCAAACAAACAGTCTTAACCCTTTCACTCCCTCTGTCATTAAAATATTAAAATATAGTTTGTGCCATGTGAATAATTCATGTGCTTGATCTGCAACTGGAAATCCCATGAGAGGTCACTGCACTGGGGGCATTCATAGTGTCAGGGGAAAAAGACAAAAAAATTGATAGATGAAATCTGACTCCCAGTAAAATAAAATATAGCAGCACTTAGTTCAAAGTTTTATCTAGGAAAGAGGTTGGGGAAAAGAACTAGGAATAAAGTTATACCCCCACATTGTTACTAAATTTAACAGTTTTGCCCTAGAAAAAAAATTATTGCTACTTTGACTTTTTTCAATGTAAAGCACTGAAGGGAAAAGATTACAAAAAAATACCATACAGAAAAGGTATCTGAGCACAATTCATGCATGTGGGAGACATTCATAACACATTTCTACTTTTGATCAAAATAAGAGCAAATGACTATACACTGGCTAGTTCTGACAGGTTGGTGAAACAGAGACAGATTAAAAAGCACAGCAGGAGATACAAAGGAAAAAATAAATCTGTTATCTTCATGTTGCACACAACACTAGGCTCTCCACAATAAAATGCTAAGGGGCAGGGGCAACCTGCCCACTTATTTCAAAATGGTTTAGTGAGAGCAACACTGACATACACCTCTGTTTACATGAGAAAAGTAGAGACACATCCTGCAACCCATCCTGAAACGACCAACCATACATCCAGATTTCCCAATTCCAGTTTGCTTGTATCCCATTGTCTGATCAGTTCAGAATTCCTTTTAAATAAATGTGTCTCCCCTGGCCTCGACTTAGGATCTGTGCAAAAACCAAGATCTCTAATTACAGAAGACTGAACAAATGCAACTGAATAGAACTTTTCCTGGGACCATAAAGAAAGAACTTGGGACTTGATAATTTGTATGGGCAAAGCCTGTAGTCAGTCTTATGACAGTATGCTTCATGGGTAGAGACACCCCCCCTTTTTTTTAGGCCAGGGTATTTCATTTCCAATTTCTCCCAAGGTTTACGGTGCCTATGATAAATATAAAAAACCTGCCACATCCTCCCCCCTTTTTTTTCAATTTTATTTAAATTTTCTGATAGGACTCCATCTATTTTTAATAGAATCTTGAAACATGAGTCGCTTTGTATTACTTTATATTTTATATTGAGAGAAGAAAAAAATGGATGGGAGCCAGGAGCCAAGTGGTGTCAGGTGCATTAAGTGGGAAAAAATGTGGTCAAAACTAAATACCAAGCCAAAGGCAAGGGCAATAGAATCAAGAGACCCAAACTATACAAGGTAAACACAAAATGGACCTGTTACACTAGCAGTTCAAGGGGCTATGAGTGGAGGGATGGGATGCAAACTGGGAACTATGGCGGAGGGAAGTCAACACTTCAACACTGATGGTACTTGTCCTATTCATTGTCATTATATGCCTGAAATACAACTATGAAGGACATGTAAATCACAATAGTTTCCACAAGAATTAAAAATTAAAAAATAAAAATTATTGTGTCTCAATGGATTGGAATATTACAAAAGAATCCTCCAAAACCAATATTAAAGGTCTTTAGAAGTACTATCTAACCTGACAAGATATTTCTATCCTTTTATTAATAAGTATGCAAATGAACATGTGCCTGCCTACATACATATTCCCACATAATCAAATTTACTTTTGAAAATTATCGTGTAGTATCTTTAACATACATACAAAGACTTCTAAATCTCATCTTTTGTCCTTGAAAGAAAAATAAATGACCTGGTACCATGTTAAGCAAAATAAATATCAGGGAGGACAAATAAACAATGATTTTTTTCAACTTTGCCATAGAGAAAAACAATGTCAGAGAAGAGACAGTATCAGACATTGACAACGTTTTTACCTTTAATTATAAAATGCAAGATCTTAAACAAGTCCTAGTAGAGGGACCAGAATATTGTGTCCATCAAACTATGTTAATAGAAAAAAATGGAAAAATTCCTCCTAATTGCCTTATAGATGTTCTTCACAAAACAATTCACTAAGTCATGGAAATACTGAAAAAAAAAAAAAAAAAAAAAGAGGTATAGGAGTTGGAGTGGTGGCGCAAGCTGTAAGGCATATGCCTTGCAAGAGCTAGCCTAGGACGGACTGCGGTTCTATCCCCGACGTCCTTTATGGTCTCCCAAGCCAGGAGAGATTTTTGAGAGCATAGCCAGGAATAACCCCTGAGCATCACTGGATGTGGTCTAAAAACCAGAAAAAAAAATGTAGTGGCTTAAAACTTATTTTTATTCCTAAAATTAATTAGGCATATACTCATTTACTTTTTCACTTTAAATTATGGGACACTTATCCCATTCATTGTAAAGAAATGAAAGCATTACTGCAATCCATAGACAATGGGGCCTATAAGGTCTTAAAGCAATTACTATGAAGAAAATCTAGCGTCAGAGTGATAGTACGGTGGGTAGGGTGTCTTGCATGTAGCCAACCCAGTTTCTATTCTTGGCATCCCATATCGCTCCCAAGCCTGATTTCTGAGCACAAAACCAGGAGTTACCTGGTAGATCACTACCACATATAGCCCAGAACGACCCCACACCTAAAAAAAAAAAAAAAGAAAGAAAAAGAAAACTATGGAGAGAATAAAAATAAATCAGAAATGCTCTACTTCCCTTTCTATAATTTGATATTTGGAAATATCCTATTGTCAAGAAAAACATGCATTTTTCTCTTTTAAAGCAACTGCAATTATATAATTTAATCTCAATAAGTCCCCTTCCCATTTTCGTTCTCCATACCATGTAACCAAGCATTTATATGCTCATCATATAAATTAATCTGTCAAGCAATTTTCATCTATTTTGTCATTGATTTATTATAAGCATTTAATGGCTAGCAAAAAGCAATTGCTCAATAAATACTTGCTGACTTGAAAAAAGTATGCTCATTGCTAGGCAAAGGGTGGTAAACAAGATTCAGGTATTGCTTTCCAGGTAGTAAACACACAAAATTATCATATAAAACCCACGAGTTATGCAGCAAATTATAAATATTTTGCATAAAGTGTTCATGAAATACAGAACTCTACAAGAGCACAGACAAAACATCAGGAAATGTGCAAGAGAAAAATATGTTTCCATTAAATCTAGGACATAAATTAATTAAACAGGAAAAGGTCTTCAGGTAGAATTAGAATATATAAAGACACAAAATATAAAAGCACAAGGCACATGCTGCAGAACTACAGGGGGGGGTTGTTTACAGTTGATGCTTATGTACAGGACAAACATTATCAGGCACTAGAGATCCAGCGTAAGGGATGGGAACACATGAAATTTTAAACAAGTAATTTGATACACTTGTGGTCTTCAAAAGACAATCAGGTAAAGAGGAGAGGGAACAAGATGAAAAACAAAACCTAATTAAGGATTAATTGCATTTGCTTAGGCAAAACCTGAGAAGTGCCATAGGAATACATTTAAAGAAAAAAGACTGAATTAAAGCATTATACAGGAAATAGGCATGATTGGCTGGTTTATTAGAAGGCAGGAGTGAGAAAAATTGCAAGTGGATTTAGATGTTTCCGAGTTTTCTCTACTGGTAACTTAAGAGCTTCTGAACTGAACCATAGTTCAGTTTTATTTTTTATATTTTCAATTTTATTTTCACTATAACCACAAAGGAAGATGAAAATTTGGACTTCTGATATTTGAATAGTACTAGGTTTGTATTCAGGGTTGGAATGGAGGTGTGAAATATCTTCTGAAACCATGGACTGTAAAGTTGTGAAACAATAGTAGAGGAAAAAGAGAGAGGGGCAAGATACAAAGACTCATTCTTTGCTTGAAAGATAAACAAACCAAGCCATGAAATAGCATGGGTACACAGGATATGTATCTGAAAGATGGCAATCTCTGGAGGAGAGGGTTGGCCAGGCACTATACTTGCTGAAGTCACTCCTAGACTATCTAGATTCACATCCTAGAATTACCACTTTGCCTATAGACCCTGTCACTTTTCTATGATTCTCTTCAGGGGCACCAATGGGCCAAACTTCAGGTATGGTTGTATTTGGGCTGATATCACCAGGGCTTTTTTTTTTTTTGGGTGCGATGTGGGCACTCTCTGCCTACATGCTCCTTTTTCCTGGAAATCTCGCAGCTGAGAACATAGTCTATAAAAGTCACAGTATCAGTAATAGTGCTTTGAATTCTAGGACAACTTCATTTCTTTGATGCTGTCATTCCTATAGGAATGCAACAGAATGGACAGCTAACAAAAGAACTTACTAAACCTTCTACTAATTAATGACTCCATTGGAGCTACAATTATCTTCACAAAACTTACCACTGTGCGTTATTTTTCCTTTTTAAAATTTTTTTCTTCTCTTTTTTCTTTTTAATTATTTTCTTTCAAATTTTTAAAATAACTTTACTCTCACTTATCTGGAAACAAATGTATTTTGGTCAACTATGTCAACTATGTGATGCGTTTTCTTTAAATAAAGTAAAAAAAAGATGATAAAGAGAAAGAACTGACAATCTGAACTAGTTGAAGTAATAATCTGGCAAAGATATCCTAAGAGTGGGGTAAGGGGAAATAAAAAAGATAAATAGCTCAATAAATAATTGAAGAAGCAGTAAAAAGACATAAATCTATTCTCAGAAATCTAATGTTTGAAAATTGAAGAGCCTAAGAAAGCTACTACTATAATATTTGTATGGAACTTGAATTATATTTGTATTTTACTTAATAGACTTCCTAATTTGGGACAGTAACTACATTTAATTGAATTTGATAGTTTTGCTTTCAATTCTGAAATACCGAAGAAAAATCATTATACCTTTTACATTACATTATTTAATTGATGCCACAATTTGTTTTTCATACCACTGCACTATCTTATTCTATGCCACATAAAAATATATAATTAGCATCTAAACCAACTAACTTTTCAAAATAAACATAGTAATCGTCATGCTAACATTTATAAATGAGATATCTGGAGGTCAATGTAAGCATAAATCTGTCCATTTTTGCAAAAGCAACACTATTAATTATAGAGCATTCTTCTCATTCATTCTTCATTTTGCAAAGATAAATAGAACAGTTACAAATAATTGGTAAAAATAAGCACAAATGAATCCCAGAGGACTAAAGAGGATTTATTTATTTTAATATAAATAGGAAATGAATTAATTTTAATATGTTATGCCAAATCACAGGAGCATAGGTTAGTTGGTTTAATTCCCTTGAAAATTTATCACACATAACATGTTCCCCAAATTTTCCATGGAGACACCAAAGCTACTTGTGGAATAATTAAGTAATCACCAAACACCAGTTTAGGTTTGAATTTAGATTTGCACCTTTCACTTATCTTTTGCTCTTTCCCCACCTAGACACCCTCTTTAACAGTTTCCATATGCAAACTAAACATGGAGAATGTATTTTCCTTTTGTGCCTGTGTTCAAATACTTCAAGATGAAATAAAAGGGTACAAAAGGCAAGGCGCTTTGAGCTGATCATGTATGGTTGTATTCGGTTTTGAATGGGGTGTGAAGTTAAAAAAGAATACTGCCCCCAATCTTCCTCCTTGTAGTTTTTTATAGTCACAACTACAGTTTCAAGCAATTTAGCAGATTTATTCTAAACAGTTTAATTCCTGATTCTAAGGAGAAAGTATCTGGAGTGTGTTCATTGTTCAATGAGTTATTATTAAAATACTGTACATTATTTCAAAAAATTATTTGTTATACTATATCAAATACTGTTTCCTAAGTCTTTCTATGTCTCATAGAACTAAATAAATAAAAGAATAAACATGAACCAATGTATTCTCAAACATTAACTGATACTATTCCCGATTATAAATTACCAACTAGCAAAAAAAAGCTAGGAGGGGCCGGGCCGTGGCGCAAGAGGTAAGGTGCCGGCCTTGCCTGCGCTAGCCTTGGATGGACCCGACCGCGGTTCGATCCCCCGGTGTCCCATGTGGTCCCCCAATCCAGGAGCGACTTCTGAGCGCATAGCCAGGAGTAACCCCTGAGCGTCACTGGGTGTGGCCCGAAAAACCAAAAAAAGAAAAAGGTAGGAAAGGTTAGGTGAATTTTCACTAACAGAAAGTAAATACTTTCTCTCCAGAAAATTATGCTTAACCTTGAACTCTGGGCTTGTTTTTGCTCCAACCTAAATTCACACATATGACATTTCAGGGACATTTTTTTCCTCGTTAGAAAAGAGGCTATTGTATCATGTACATTCATTGAACCTTGATAATTTCATCATTTGGCATGCCTCATCATACCCTTAGGAATTATAATTATTATTGTATTGCCTTTAATAATTCTTCCCCTAAGAATGAAAATCAATGAAGCAGATTTCATAATCTGTGGAAATGAGAGAACAAAAACTATTTTTTGATCCTTATGAACTTTATAAATTTATTTAGGAGAAAATTAACTGTTGCATATCTTTAATATCTAAATTAAATTTACTCCTTTTGTATCCCAGAACACTTCCTACGCATTATAGATATCTATGCATATTTCATAAACAAGTATATAAATGACTTATTTTTATTTCTTTTATATATGTAAGCATTATGAAGGTCATATTCTATCTTTTTATAAGAATGAGGTTTGTTAAGTATTGAGATGTTATATGGATTTCAAAGACTAGTTTATAAATTCGTTGATGTAATTTTCTTTTGAAGTGCTTTATATTGTTCACTATCATTAATTTTAACTAATATATCTTAACATTTATTCTCTCATGCTCTGAAAACTTACATCTTACCATAAATTTATCTATGATTGTAAAATACAATGAACCAGGCAAAAATTAATGCTAAGGAAAGCAACAAGCATAAATGCCCATCAGTCTATTGATGATTTGTATTACAGACATATCAATAAATAATTCAATAAAATGTGAAAGGTAAGCAAAATATCTCATGATTTAGAGTTATGGAAATTTTCTTAATGATGGTATATATCAGAGAAGTGCAAATTAAATCAACAATAAGACACTACCCAATACCCATAAAAATTCCAGTAATAATATACCACAAAGGCTGAGAAAGGTGTAAAGCAACATAAAGCTCATTCACTCATTGTGTTTCAGCAATTACACTGGGTTCATAAGCTGGTACACAATCAGACAACAGTATATTTGTTCAGTACTAAAACCCAATGAGCTATATCTAGCTGTGAAAACATACAGAGAAAAATTTACCTGGGGAAAGCATCCTTACTATGTAATTACACCATATTACGGGATATAGCATTCTAGAAAATACAAAAGTATGAGTACTATAAAAAAACAAAAGATCAGTGATTACCACAAATTGTAAGTGTTGAAGAATTAATATGCAGGGTACAGATAATGTTTACAGCGATGAACACATTTCCTATAAATTGTTATAACAAGCAATACAGTCATTATACATGCATCCAGATCCACAAAAGTGAACTGTAAACTATGAATTTTGGTGATTAAGATATGTCAGTGTAGGTTCATTAATAATAAAAATAATGTACCAATCTGGGGAGGAATGCTGAGAATTGGAAAGACTGCATATATTTAAGAGCAGGGAGCCTATGAGAAATCTCCATAGATTCCCCTCAATTTTATTAACATGAACTGCTCTAAAAATGTAATTTCTTGGTTTTTCATGCCTGTGTTCTCTCTCCCTTTAATCTTGCTTGCTTGACTCATTAAATGTTTATTTCTACTCTGGAGAAGCCTGTGTTCTTTCTTGAACACATATTTCTCCTTTCTTCTCACATTTGTCTAAGCAAGTTCTGTTTTAAAAAGTTTGTTTTCTTCACTAAAAAAAAATCTTGATTTCAAAATTTTAGTTTACTCAACTTTGATCCTTAGATAATTATATATCTCAAAATCCTCCTTCAGGTTAACTAAATAATTTTTCCTAATTACCTTGATAAATTAATAAAGTCTATATGGTTGCCACATAAAAACCATACATATTAACTTGTATATGATGACTCTATCCTAGGATAATGGAAAGTGGCAGTTTTCTAATAATGCAACTATTTACAGTTTAAGGATATGTTTGCTTAATTTAAAATGAATGTGAAAACTGCACAAATATGTCAAGTACCAGATTTTAGCCATTTTTTTGTAATACAAAACTATATTTTGTTTTGATTGCTTATTTATTCAATTTTCGGTTAAGGGGCCATGTCCAGCATTGTTGGGGTTTACCTTTTAGCTTAACTCTCTAGGATCACTTGTGATGGGGTTCAGGAAACAAAAATATTGTTAACCTACCTGATATTTGATAAATCAAATGATGTTATAATGTTTAAGCTTTTATTTACTTTGCTATAATCAGTTAATGTATATGTTACCTATTATGCAGATAAACATATAAAGATGGCAGAACATATGTGTAGATTATTTGAGAAAAGAATCATCACTGAGCTATTAGAAGAGAAAAAATCTCATAATAATGAAGTTGGATAGAAAAGAATGACAGAAGGGGGAAAATAATTAAATGCAAAGAGCAGAAAATGCAAGCATACTAACTGAATAAAAACACCAGATATTAAAAATCAACACATTGTCAGCAGTGCAAAAGAGCAAAGTACAGGAAATATGTGCCAAACACTTGTGTTCTGTAGTGTAAAATATTGGGGCAAGGTTAAACATATTAAGTTAATATCAATTACATCCTTGATTTAGCACATTCGTTACATTGGTATGATTACTAAAATTTGAACTTTTGATCTAGTTTGAAGTATTACAGCAAATCCTATTTTGATCAAAATAAATAATAGACTACGGTACTTATGTGTCATACATGAGACCTTTAGTCAGAATCAACTCAGTGTAAGTAGTCGTCACTTTAAATTTGTAAACAGAATTTTCTCTGGAATTATTGCATAGTCTATACTAAGGGACTCAGAAGGAGTGTATCAAAACACTATTAATTTCCCTCCTACTTAGGATTCTCACCAATAGGTTTTAAAAATGAAATCTAACATGTTTATTTGCACAAAGGAGTTGTTAAATAAAATGCTGAAGATATTAATCTTTATTTTCATTCAAAGACAAACTGAAGAAATATGAAAATTAGGGATCCGAGAGACAGTACAGTAGGTAATGTCATTTCCTTGCATACATTTGATACCCAGCAACCCATATGGTTCCTCAAGTCTGCCACCAGTCATGCTTGAGAAGCCGCTACATAAGATAGGACTAAGTCCAAAATACAAAACACACAGATACACTCACACACACACAAACACACACACATAGAATGCAAAATCAATGCACCTTAAATTAAAGATACTTAACAATGTTTTTGTATTAGTATCTAGTTATTTGATTTCAGTAAATCTCAACCAATTACAACTCAGTGAGAAAAGTTTAGGTATCACCATATGTATATTTCTTTATATAAGTGATAAAACATAAATACACAGTAACAGAGCAACACCTAAGAAGACCATTCTGCATTTTTTGATATATTCTTATTCACTCTCTGAAAATGAAGACTACAGATTAACTTGAGATTCATTTATTGATACTGGTATTGAGGATGTAAATAATAGTATATTCCACAAACTGGGTAAATACCCGTAATCTTAATCTAACAAGCAAAACTGTGCATTGTTTTATACTTATTTTAAAAACACACAGATATTACTAGTCTTAAAATAAAATTTGTATTATCAACAAATATAGCTATATTGGTGTTAACATCTTTTTAAAGAAGCTATATTTTGTACTGTAAAATATTTCAGTTAGAAGCAAGTAGAGGAAAAAATAACTTTTACTAATCTTTTGGCAAGATGTCAAACAGTGTAATATGAAAATATTTCCTGCCATGGTGTTTAACTAAATCTATCAATTTTAATGCATCTTTCCAAGTTTTACTTTAATTAATAAACATTTATAAAATGTTTTCTATGAAGAACTCCTTTCCTATAGGCATTTTCAGCAACACTTCAAATGTTGGAATTGCCTACCAAATACAGACTTCATCTTTTCCTTTAAAGCATCCTATGTACTAATTCCAGACAAAACTCTGCACTCTAAAATACCTGCTGAAACTGCTCAAACTGATCAGAATGGTAGTGTCAACTACTTTTGTAAAATGATCCACCACCATTTTGGAATGGAAATGTTGAACTCTTGCTCTTTCATTTGCTACTGCCAGATACCAGATATTCAAAGGGAGAGGTTACTTCTTTATTGTTCCTGACAGCTGCAGCTGTCTTCAGTTTTTGAACTTGTAATGGCTTACAGTTGAAGATTATCCCTCTGCCCTCAAGGAACTTTCTTGCATAGGCATTTACATAGGTCTTAAAGATGAAATCTTTAGGTGTGTCTTGTAGAGATGGAACAGGAGTTGGAGTAGTTACTTAGTAACTTACTATTATTTATGGGACCAACTTTTTATTCCACTCTTCATGTCTATCTGCAAAAATAAGAGTGCTGAATTTTACAAGTATAAGATCTGTGTAATTCATACTGTGAAAAAAAGTAGTCACGAAGGGCCCTACCTGGCCAACTTATTGGGATACTTAAAGATTTCATTATTAGAATTTTCTGTTAAACACGAAAAAGTTTTTCCCTGTTCTTTAGAAAATTCTCCTTCCTTTCAGCAACAGTGTCATCCCTCTTTCTCATCTAATCTTTCTAGATGTCATCCCCAGGCTTCTTCTCCTCCCTGTGTCTGCAGTATTGATTTTTCTTAAGGCTTCTGTTCTATTTGAGTTTCTTCAAGTCATTTCACTTATTGTGCTCCTTTTTCAATTTTAAGTCTTCTATCTGTTTTTTTTTTTTTTCTGTCCTGCTTCAGACCCAAGGAAGACAATCTCTCTGGAACTTTAATATACTTACCTATCTTTTGGCTTCATGATGGATTTGACCAGTAGGAGGCCAAAAGTCAGAGGGTGAGATTAAACAAAAATTTTCGTCTACTGGATAATTAGATGACAAAGACCACGTTCTTCTAATAACTATAGGTCCCACTGGACACTCTCTCTCTCTAAGCCACAATTATAGATTCATTTTTCTGCTTCTCCACACCCTACAGGATCCATTTCAATGTCCATAACTAAAAGTAGTAATGGTTCATTCTCAGCTGTTGCTTGTCCCAATGTATCTCATGAACTCAGTCTGTTTCCTTAATCCTCGCCATAACCTTAATGAAAAGTCCTGTCATCAGATTCTCCTTAATTACCCCATTTGAGGATGACATCTGTTTCCTGCTGGAATCCTGACTAATACTCCATCTTATTCTCACTCAGCTTTAATTACCATCACATGGTAATGAGTTTAAATCACTATCTCCCAATCCCTTTCAAAATTCTAAATATATATTTCAAAACACCTTCTAAATTTTCTAAAATAACTTAAAATTAACATGCCCTAAATTAAACTCGGTTCCTCCACCCACCTCTGCCTGCCCTACCACCCTTCAACCCATTTATTTGACTAGATTCTCATTTTAGAGATAGACAATCATCCACCCACATGCACAATCTAGAAAATTAGCAATTATTCTCCAGCCCCACTCTCTCTTGTCTGCAACCTTGTAATCTTGGTTTTGTCTCCAATATAGTTCTTAATTTCACTTCATCCTTCCTATCTGCATGGCCTGTACTTTAGGGAATTCTCATTGCCTCACCAGTTAAGTTTGTTGATTAAACAACTGATTGAGCAAAGCACAAAATGAAGATGAAAACAACAGAATTTCACTTTGTTCTACAGATCTTAAACACAGTCTCACTTCAGTATGCAAGTGTATGTATAATGTAGGTTTACACACATTAAAATTAATCAAACTCAATAATCTTATTTTTCTCTTTTCTGTTTTGAGCAACACCTGGCTGTGCTCAGGTATTATTTCTGTTTCAATGCTCAGGGGTCATTCCTGATGGAGAAACGTGCACCATATGGTGGACACAGATATTGCATATGCAAGGCACATGTCTCATCTTCTCTCTATAAACCCTAATCTTAAATTTTAAATTAATTCAAAGTGATGTTATAATAGAAAATAATATATAATGCCTCTCTGAAAATAAAAAAAACTGGTCAAACCTATTATTTATAACAACTGCCAATTTTCTTGGTGAAACTATTGGCCATCTGTGCCATTTCAGTCTACCAAAGTATCAGGAATGGATAAGGGGTTAGAATATACAGGTACACAAGAATCTCTAGAGATGGAAAAGGCTGATTATAACATAATATTAAAAGAATCACGTGTCCCAGGAACAGTTAGATCATCTAAATCCTAAATTACCATTCATATGTGAAACAATATATTTACAGGAAATAAGGTGCTAAAATTTTTACATGAAAACTTAGCTCTGACAGTCATTTATAAAGTAATACACAACATAGTAATTTAAATGTAACATAAGTACAACTTTTATTATCATAATTTTAACTCCAGTGAATTGAGTTAAATTGAATTGAGCTATCATTATTCAATTTTTGTTATCATTATTTTAACTCAACTGAAAAATCTTATATTTTGTAAACACAGTGCCAGTTGGAGGAATCGAATGGGAGAAGGGAAAGCTCTTCTTCCAGTGACTATTAATGAGATGGAATAAGTTAATTGTGGACAGTTAAGTTGATCTGACTGATAAGGGGGCGAATAAGCAGAGAATATTTGTTTAAATTAGGAACACTCTAGGGCACACTTGGAAGAAGAGCCTTTGGCAATACTTTAGTAAGAAAAGTGATAGGAAAGTGAGAGACAGAGTTGACTGATTAAGATGGGCATTTTGTTTGTGTTTTACCCACATCTTAGACACTCGACAATATTTACTAAGAAAAAACACTATGAATAATTAAGGAAATGATTCAATGAATAGATGATTATGTGAATTAAATTAAGAAAAAATATGGAAACAGGAAGATGCTTAAAATAATACTTAACAGGGATGAAGAGAGTGCAGAGTGTAAGGTGCTTGCGTGCATGTGGCAGGCCCAGATTCAATCCTCTACCCCACATACTCTGAAAACCACCAGGAGTAATCCCTGAGCACAGCCAGGTGAGGCTCCAATTTTTTAGGAGTCTGGTAAGATAATACAGGGAAAGCACATGCCTTATAAATGATCATAAATTATCAACCCTGTTTGAACTCACTTTAGTATACATATGGCCCTCTGAGCTCCAGTAAGAATGATCTTTGAACACAGAGTAAAGAGTTAACACTTATCACTGCTGAGTATAGACCAACAACCATTCCCTAAAAGTATAAAAAATATAAAGCTTGGATTAGTGTTAATGTATTTAAGGGGTTTAATGGTAATGCATCTTTAAGGGGAAACAAGCCCCTGTAAGGACCAAAGGACTGGAACACGCCCCATAACAGTCAACTGACCAGGTATAAAAGGAGAAGTTTGGCAATTGGTAGGGAGGTCCAGGAAAATGCCAGGTGTATGTGTGTATGTGGGGTCGGGGCTGCAGGCCATGGTCAAGTCCTCAGGCCAGGCCTGGTCTAATACACAGCACAAGCAGATCAGCCAGATGCACCTTACTCTGGCTTCTCTCTCTTTCCCTCTGAATGAAATATAGCAGTTTGTCACAGAGCTATAGGCCTGCTTTTCCTTGCACTCTGGCTAGTGATCTCTCTCTCTTTCTCTATCTCTCTCTCATGTATGTTAGGTTCTAATTGGGAATTGAGGCTCCACATTCTAACACCTAATCCCTGTTTTTATATTATTTGCTATATTCGTTATACATAAATTCTTCCATTTTTTGGCTTTTATTTTTGTTCTGTTTTGTTTTGGTGGGGTCACACCTGTGGCATTCAGGGGCTACTCCTGACTCAGAAATCGCTCCTATCAGGATCACGGGACCATACGGTATGCCAGGAACCGAACTGTGGTCTGTCCTGTCTAGACTATGTGCAAGGCATACGCCCTACTGCTGTGCTACCCCTCTAGACCCATAAATAAATTCTTTAATGAAAAACTGTGAGATACAAAGTTACTGTTATTCATGATTGGCTTTTGGTCATACAATATTCAACACCCTTCTCAAGTGCACACTTCCTACCACCAATGTCCCCAGTTTCCCTCTAGCCCTCTACCCTGCCTACAGCTGTGGCAGACATTTTCCTTCTCTTCTCTATTTCTCTTTTTTTTTCTTTAAGATACCATTATTTGAAATATTGTTACTGAAGGTGTATCATGCATAGCATTTTATGTCCTTTCAGCATTCAGTTCTTGTCCTGAATGATCATTTCTAAGTTTCATTGTCATGGCAGTTCATTCACTGCTATAACTGTATCCCTCCACTATTTGTGGCAAACTTCCTATCATGGACTGGTCTTCCTGACTGTCATCTTGATTATTTTTGAGTGATATTGCCTTAGTATCATTCTATGTCTGTCCCGCTTCCTCTGACACATTTTGCTTATCTTAGTGGTCTCCATATATATCCATGTATAAGCACATTTCATGACTTCATTTTTTTCTAACAGTTTCATTGTGTTCCACTGTGTAGATGTGCAAGTTTTCTTATCTATTCATCTGTTCTTTGATGATGTTTTTATTGCTTTTATTATCTTATTGTAAATAGTGCTGCTGCGATGAAGATAGGTAAGCAGAGGGCTTTTCTGCATTGTGTTTCTGAGCCTCTAGGATATATTTCTGGGAGTGGCATGTAATTTGGTCAGATAAAAGCTCACTTTCTAATTTTTTGATAAATATCCATATTGTTATCCAAAAAGCTGGTCCAGTTGACATTCCAACCAGAAGAGAATGAAAGTTCCTTTCTCCTCACATCTGTTCAATAGTATTTAACTGCTATTTGATTCCTAAATAACTTATTGTGAAATTATTGATTCCTACCCTCACCTCTCAGGATGAATCTATTCTGTATCCATCAAAAGCCAGTGGCTAAGCCATCAAAATCTCCAAGAGGTTCCCACTATTCTCATTCCTGCTTCAATAAATCACATTAGCTGCAACTACATTTTCAAAATACCAAATTGAAAATCTGATTATTTATTTTATTCCCTTCATTACTCATTTAGGATTTAGGGTTACCCATGTGCCTGCCTCTAGACTCCTTTTAAGCAATTAAGTGGTGTGTCTGTTACAAAGCTTGTACTGGTTGGAATGCTCACCTCTCTGCCACCTAATTTCTCATACAGGCTGACCTCTCTACTATGATCACTACTGCCTCACAATCCAATGTACCCTTTCTTCATGGAATTTATCACAGTTATAAATGTGTACTTAGTGTTATGACTGCTTGACAAATGCTAATCTCTCCTACTAGTTGGTAAGCTCCAGGAGTGGTTCTATCTTTTTTTTCTCAAGTGTGTGGCACAAAATAACTCCTTAATAGGTGTTTGTTGAATGAATGAACAAAATGCCACATTCATTTCAATCTCCACATCTTTAAAAATTGTTTCCATTCCTGAAGTGACTTCATTTCTCCCACCTCATCCTCCTATAATGCAAATCAAATATTTCTTTCCATGCCCAGCTCGAAACCCATTATTTAATACAACAAAAATTTATTCGTAAATGAATATTTTCCAAGTTCTGTTTTAGGAACAAAAGTCTTACTGGTTCGTCTGAAGAAAGCCTGATCTACCCAGAAGAATACATTACTAATTGTTACATTATATAGGAGAAACACTCATAGAGGCAAGGCAGAACTATATTGTAGAATTGTAGATAACTTGTTTGGGTTGAGTTTTCAATACGGCATAAAAAATAAGATGAATTTATTTGGTAGAATTTTTCTTTTTGTTTTTTTGTTTTTGTTTTGGGCCACACCCAGTGATGCTCAGGGGTTACTCCTGGGTATGCACTCAGAAATCGTTCCTGGCTTGGGACCACAAGGGACGCTGGGGCATAGAACCGTGGTTTGTCCTAGGCTAGCTCTAGCAAGCTAGATAATTGTGCATCTGTGGCACTGCTTATGCCACCACTCCAGCCCCTATTTGGTAGTTTTAAAGACTTACTTTAGATATTTCAAAAGTTCTTAGGAAATAAATATTATATGCACATCTGCTACACTGAGTTTCTGTTGTGCTATTCTTACAGCTTTTTATAAATTTAATCTAATCCTTATTTATTTTCGAACTTTAAATCTGAATGACATAATATTATAAAATACATCAAGTATGTGGTTCATTATTGTCATTTAAATTGTTTAACATGGGGGCTGGAGCAATAGCACAGCAGTAAGGCTTTTGCCTTGTACGCAGCCAACACAGGATTGACCCCGATTTGAATCTTGGCATTTCATATGGTCTCCAAGCCTGCCAGGAGAGACTTCTGAGTGCAGAACAAGGAGTAACTACTGAGCAGCACCGGGTGTGACCCCCAAACACAAAATAAATAAATTAAATAAATGGTTTAACATGATGTCTTGGTCTTCTAAACTACTGCTTAAAACCTGTGCTATTTTGGTGCTTTTATTTTTCTGCCTCTACAATATCTAGCCTCCTGCTCTGTTGTTATGCTAGAAACAGGCTAAGTGGTTAATGGATACCTTTGGATAAATGAAATCCAGGTGGTCATTGAGCATATGATAGTTTAAATTCTAGTCAAAGTTGTTCCATAAACAAGTTATCATAATCATGAAAATTTTAACTTCTTAATTGCATACGATTTTCTTTTAAATTCAAAGAATATGAGGAACAACATTGCACACCTGCTGTATGTTTTTAATGTACATCTTAAAAAGATGATGAAAACATGAAGAAGAAAGATTTTCTTTGAAATACTCATCACTATCTCAAGAATTTTCTGGATAAAGACATTGAGTAAATTGCATTTACTGGATTCTATCCTAGCTACAGTCTCTTGATCCTGGCACAGGCATATATATTTTGCAGATAAGAGAACCAAAGATCATTCACAAGTTATGAAACTTGTTCAGAATCAAACAGAACTGGCTTCTGAAACTTCTAATTTTAAAAACCTACATTTCTAATTTTTTTTTTTTTTGAATTTTTGGGCCACATTCGGTGATCAGGAGTTACTCATGGCTATGCGCTCAGAAATTGTTCCTGGCTTGGGGACGCTATATGGGACGCCAGGTGATCAAACTGTAGTCCATACTGGGTCAGCAACATGCAAGGCCCTACATCTGCGCCATCGCTCCAGCCCCAAGACCTACATTTCCAGCACTTATATTTCTTCACATCAAAACTAGCTGCACAAAACTTGTTCTATAATTTAGAATAGACACTTCTTTTTTTGTCTTTCTACTTGTAAATTATTTTTTTAATTTTTAATTTTTAATTATGAGAACAAAGTTACAGAGAAAGAGGACAAGGTAAAGTTACAGTGGAAGGACAATCACCTATAACATAATTCTCAAAAGATGTACCCTTGCTAATATCTTAACTTTGATCTTTCGGCCAAAGAACATTAAGAAAATAAAACAGAATCCATGTAAAATTACTTTGTCCCTCGAGTCCACGGATTGTAATACATTATAATATTTCTTAGTAGCACACAAGGTAATCTAAAGCCATAAAACTAGGGGCCCGGGAGAGAGCATGGAGGTAAGGTGTTTGGCTTTCATGCAAAAGGTCATCGGTTCGAATCCCGGTGCCCCATATGGTCCTCCGTGCCTGCCAGGAGCAATTTCTGAGCATGGAGCCAGGAGTAACCCCTGAGCACTGCCGGGTGTGACCCAAAAACCAAAAACCAAAAACCAAAAAAAAAAAAAAAAAAAAAAAAAAAACTTATGTAATTCCTTAAACATTAGAGGATAGTATTTTTTTACATTTCCATGTACATGCATATTAGTTTACGTTAACCTCAAAAGTTTAAGTGGGTTTATTTTAAAGATTAGAGTCAAAGGAGTATAGTAAAAATGGTGTTAGAGTGGTAATTGTTGTTTGCATAGGCCCACTAAAATTATGAGGGGCATGGAAAGGAATAACCTTGGCCTAAATACAAAGAGACCCTACCCCTGAAGTTTCCTGGCATAAGACCAACTCTAGGTTCCAGGCATACTAGATTGTCCAATCCAAGACATTGTCTGTAGTGCCAACACACTTTTATTTTTCACACAGTCTCTGTTGTTGATATCATGTATTAAAGATCCTGAAATCTGCATATCCTACATTGAAGTCAGGATGTGAACCATCCTCTCGTTTCACCTCACAATTAAAGGGCAATGCAGAGAGCTCTGTCCTGTAAGCAGGTCGTTGTTGTTGTTAAGTCTTCTCAGTTTTAAGGGAAGTCTCTTTTCAGCAGGTCGATGTCTGAGCAGTGGTAGGGTCTTCCTTGGTAGAGAATTGCTTCCAAGTGATGTTATAGACAAACTTGGATGTTTCGAAGATGGCTTCACAGGTTCAGGGATGAATGGAAAATGCCCATTCTTCAGAGGCCTGTGCCAGGTCGTTATGTCAATGTTCAGGGTGTAAGGTCCCTTTGCATTACAAGATTTGTGTGTTCCAATCTCTATTAGATAAGATCTTATTTGTATGTATAGTATTTTCCCATTTTAATGTGCCTATGCAAAGAAGTAACAATGCCACGTGGTGTTATTGGCGCATGTGGGGGCCATAAGAACAAGTCTAACAATCCCCATGACATGATTCAATCAAAAGCATTAAACTGGGGGACTCTTTCACCAAAATTCCTTATTGAACAGCTCATAAAGAGAAGATAAAAAGTGGTCAGAACCAACATTGTATAAGAGAAGATCTAGTAAGGCTTATAGCTGTCAGAGAAAAAAACACATAAAAATATTCAGAAGAAATACTTGTCCATTTTATGTCTTTTGAAATACTTGGGGGTTGTTACACTAATGCATGGCTTTGGTCTGTGATTAGAACTGTGCAGTACTGAAGTTAAAAAGAGTGATGTGGGTTAGTGATGTTTGGGGGGTGAGAGAGTTAAGGAGTAAAAATGAGCTTTGTAGGGGTGTGGGAAAGGGCAGAATACAAAATGGACATTCTGGATACGCAAAACATAACACGAAAATAGGTAATATTCTTAATACATGCAGTGCGCTCGGGGGCACTATCCCCCGCGCGGTTTTCCACATGTAGACTGATCAGAAATTGCCATTGACAAACTTAGTGCAACCGAGCAAATCTCAGCACACCCCAAGTTTGGACCCACCATTTTTGGCCACCTGGGCTACCACCCCAGGAAGCCCTGGAGGCCGGGGGCAGAAGAGGGGAAGACCGGGGGCCTATCAAGACTCTCAGCGGACCCAAGTTAGGCAGAAGGCTTGCCCCATGGGGTCTCCCCAAACCCCATGCCAGCTAGAACCAGCCTCCAGCTCAAAAGAAAGAATAGACACTGCTATTATACCTACTACTCAGTAAAAGGGTTTGATTCTTGTCAGTGTTTCAGAAACAAGTCACAATTTCTATGAAAAGAAAAAAAAAGTAGTTTCCTGTTTAATTGTACTGCATTCTCTTTTAAAAATAAAAATAGGAGAACTTGGAAATGGTTCAAAGGATTAAATATTGCATAGAGAAACTCCAGTTTTGATTTCTAGTTTTCTAGTCCATCTTGAAAAATAAAAGTGAATGAATTTTTAAAATGTTAAGCTAAACTGAGTAAAACTGAGATCCATATTTCCTAATGTCTGTTCTAAAATAATAAGTAAAAAATGATAAGCACAAGATGACTATTTTCCCAGGAACTACAAAGCACTCACACTGCACAACTCTTTTTTTCAATATTTTCATAGTGTAGGAAACAAGGTGTTTTCACCACTCATCCCTTTAATCAATGCACATTTCCCACCACTACCTTCTTCAAGTTCCTTCCTCACTTCACCACCTCACCTACCTCTATGGAAGATATATTTCCCGCTCTTTCTTTCTCTGTCTGTTTCTTCCTCTCTTTCTTGTTTCTCTGCCTCTCTTTTCCTTATTTCCTTTTAGGCACTGCTGTATGAAATTTTGTCACTGAAGGGGTATTTTGCATATCACTTTATCTCATTTCAGTACCCACCTCTTGTCCAGAGTGATCATTTCCAAGTATTACTGTCATAGTGGTTCATTCTCTGCAATAACTATACTTCTCTGCTCTTTGTGGCAAGCTTCCTATAATGGACTAGTCTTCTAGGTTCCAGTCTCTATTGTCTTTGGGTATTATTAATATATATCAAAAACTGTACTCTTAAAGCTTCCTTAGGGTATGTTGGCAAGATCCTGTCTAATTTCTATACTAAACATAAGCATTTTGAATAATATAAAAATATAAACCACTCTATTTTTGGACATAAGAGGTAAACTATTTCATACTCCTGATTTTTCTTCATTTAATATCTCTAGTCTATAATATCACTTGGCCTCTCTTTTCCTGTAATATTGTCTGAGTTTTAATTTAACAATGGTGACATAACATTCCCAGAACATGATTAAAAATTACATCCCTGAAATAATTATATTTTGCTGACTCTCCTGTATAATATAAATTATAAACTGCATTCTTCACAAGTTAAAAAAAAAAGTCAAACATATTCACTTGCCTAGTGAAAAAAACCTGGCATCAGTATGGTGTGGTTTGGCAATGAAATAGAGGCTGTAAAGCTAGTCTAATAAAGAGAAGTAGAAATAAAAATAATATATTGGAGTTAAAGTGTTTCGTGTTGTAAGTTTAATACTGATGCTTGAAATTTTTCAGTAAAAATTTTAAAATATGTAAGCTTTTACTCAATAGTGTTTCTTAAAAGAGATCTTGAAAGTTGAGACCTATTAGTAAGGATCTTTGGAGATAAGGAACATTTTTTTTATAAATAGTAAGTCATATATATAAAACCTGTATAAGCAATACGTAAGTGCAGTCTTAAAGACTGACATGACTTTACAAATTATATAAAAGAAAATATTAATAATAAAATGGAAATATTAAATATATATAGTAAATAAATAAGCTTATAGAACTGAGAGAAAATTTATATCGGAAAACATTTTACTCTGAAAACTTATTTTACTAATGAAAATCTCAATATTCCTGTTGAGAACCTGAAACATTCTAGCATTTCATAACAAATGAATCATAAAATGCAATGAACATATAAGACTTCTACAAATCACACCATGCTTTCAAGATAAGTGCTTAGTAAGCCTGAAAACTAAAAAGTACTTAAATAGAAAATAATTTTTAACAAGATTATGATCATCTTGCCATTTATAGTAACCAACTTTAAACTATGCATCGAAGAAAAACAATAAAAATTGTTGAAATATTAAAGAAGGGTTTCTTTAAAATTCAAAAGTAAATTACTAGTCTGTTTTAAGGTTAGCATTACCTAGTAACAATATTGCAAACCACAGTGGTTAAAATGAGAAAAGAGGGAAAGGAAGGGAAGACATAGCCAGACAAATAATGACAAATAGACAGGTACAGACACAAAAACAGAAAAGACACAGATGCATATCAAAGAAAGTGTCAGTCATAAAGGCATAAGGGGATGAGGAAGGAGTGGGGGAAGGGAGGAAAATTGGGGAAATTGGTCGTGGACATAAAACACTGGCGAAGGAATAGGTGTTGGAACATTGTATGACTAAAACTCATCAAGAATTCTGCATCTCACTGTTCAAAAAAAAAAAAACAAACAAAAAACAATCCCCCCTTAAATCCACCCACTTTGATTTAGTATATCATTGATTTTAGAGTTGTTATGCATTCAGAAAATCATTTTACATTTTCCCTATTAAAACATAAATTTCGAAAACAAAATTTGAAAAACTTCTAAAAGATTGCTGTGAGTCAATGGCTGTTAGAACTACTGATCAAATATAAAACTAGACTATAACTGCATAATGGTACTCTGCTGCTTCAATGTTTTGATATCATATTACATTTACAGGAAATTTATCTTATTTCCTAAAGAAAAAAGATCTAGAGAGGGCATATTTAAAGTTTGACTCTTAAGATAAAATTTATTGAAACAAATTAATGAGGAAATCTAACTTTCCTTGAAAATTTATATTGAAACTAATGTCTTAAAAGATAACGATACGGGACTGAAGCAAGAAAACAGCAGACAGGATGTTTGCCTTGCACAATCGTAAACTCGGGCCCTCACATCCCAGATGATTCCCTAAGCCCTCTAGGAGTGATTTCTGAGTGCAGAGCCAAAAGTTAGTAAGCCCTGAGCACTAAGTGTGCTTCCCAAAGATATACTTCTAAAGATATACTTCCCAAAGATATGCTTCCCAAATATCTACTCAAAATATATTAAAAATGAGAAAACTTATAGTATTCCTTATTAAAAACTCTTTTAGATTAAAATGATAAATCTTACCTAATTAAAGGTTGTCAATATTATTGAGTTATGACTTAAAATATTCAGTTATTCTTTCAACATGTGTCTTCTATAAATAAGCAGGACTTTAAAAATACTAGTGAATCACTTATCACATATTGAATCTAAGCATGTGAATTTCTTAGAAGTTTATAAGAGATTTGAGAGGTTCCATAAGTCTATTTATGTAACTTATGTGACTTAACATTGTCTGGTGCTTAATAGTTTCCCACTACATATGATTTTGGGTGAACAGATATATTCTAAGAACTATTTTCAAGAAAGGGGGAAATAGTTGGCACATATAAGTTGTAATTAGTGTTAGAGATAAACCAATAGAGTACTGTGGATAATAAGGGTTCCCTAAAACAAATGTTATTATGTGAAAGAACTCAAATATCCCCCCAAAGAGAAATAAGCTTCCCATCCTATCTTCAACTTTTCAAAGAGCCTGAGTTTATCAAAGGAAGATCTTTCTGTAAGTCAAGAAAGAACTTTAACTTTACACATCATACACTGTCTAGGAAAATTATCCACCTCACATTTATGAGTAAGGTGAGACTAACTAAAAACCCTAGACAAAAGTGTTCCCCCAACTTCCTTTTCTTCATAACCTCTTCTTTTGTATGTAAAAGCCCACCTGGATTATAGGACCTTCCCCCATCCTATTGGATTTGGTTCTGGATAATAAAGAGAGAGCAGTTCTGGCTTTTGGCAGGGACAAAGGGAGCATATGGCAGAGAGATCATAAAGTGAAAAGCAGACTGACTTCGATGAATCTCTTTCCTGACTGGTTAATATTATTTATCTGTTGCTACCCTGCTTCATCAAACCCTTCTGTCTAAAAGGGTTAGAAACATGGTGTCTGGGACATTCTTACCACTCATGGATATTTTTATTTTACATGATGTTAAGGGATAATGGGAGAAAAGTATAAATAAAACTACTTTACACTGGCATCAGAAGTTTGTTGTGCTTGTTTAAGATAATTGTTCCTAGGTGAAATTATATAAAATAAGACTACAGAATAGTAAAATAAAAGTAAAAAGATGCTATTATTTTCCACACATATTTGTATACTAGAAAAATATATAGTTTTAATGTATATGTAAATGATTGTTTCCCTCTTACATCCTGAAGGCTACAGGCAGACACTCTATATAATGCTATTGAAAATATAAATAATATGTCCCTCAAGTCTGATCAAACACTATATATTCTTTATTTTAATGATGAGTCTTCAAAGTAATAGATAGGTGCTTTGGATTTAGCTTAACCAAAACTTAACCATTTAATGTGTGAGGTTCTTGTTTGAAACCCTGACAGCAAAATAACAAACAAATATCAGAAAAATAAATGAAATAACCTAAAGTATAATATTTAGAGTATCTTTGCATCAAATCTTAAATACAATTTTATTTATAATAACCTGAAAGAAAAATCCAAACACTGTGACAAATTACATCGTTAAAAATACAAGAAACTTGTAATAGTTTCAAATTCTTTCAAAAATGTTAATCCATAGAACAAACTTATTGCGAATTTATGGAACCAAAATTTGCTTGACTTTCTTTCCAAGGACATTGAGAGCTGAATCAAGCCAAATTAAAAAATTTAGTAGGTCAATATTATGGATTAGCAAGAGAAGAAATAGTCATCTCAGCCTTCAAAATCAAGCCAGAGGAGTACAAAACATTATCAAAATAAGCAAAAGAAAGAACTATAGGCTAGGATATGACTATTAGTCTTTAACTGCCTGACCTTTTACTTTTATTCTAAGTTGTAGAAAAATACCATTATGCATACACCCTTCACCGCTATAGGTGTTTAAAACCATATTCAACATGTCTCCTTATAAACATCATTTCTGATTTTGAAAGCACACAGACACTTGAGATTTATTTAAAAAACGTGGTCATGCTTAGCACACATTGGATTATCTCCTTTCTGCATGAGCTTGTTTCATCTCAAAGAACAAAGTCAGCGATGGTCCATGAAACAGCAATGAGGAAATCAACCTTCCAAATAACTGATAATCAAGACCAGTGCATTATTTCTCAAGAGTCACACTTTGTTCCAGTACAATACCAATATCAACATCTCAAAGATAAGACAATAGAAAACCACTGAGAACAAAGAAGTATATTTTGAATGACTAAAAGTCCTTCAAGGTTTAAAAAAAACTAAAAAGATAACTTCTTTCTTAAACTCATACACTTCTGCTAGCATCAAGAATCAGTGTTCTCAAAATAAGTTTCTAAGACAGGTATGGTTCAACTAATAAAACACTTTATGCACATATGTTGCTAAATGCCTTGCCTCTGATATTCAGAAATACTTTGTATTTTATAATATATGAATATAATACACAAACATACTAAATGCAACAAATAAATCTAGAAACATCTTGCTAAATCTTAGTTTCTATTTTACATATCACTTAAACACAGACACAGAAGATCTGACAACAGAAAAGACTATGAAGATAGACTCAAGAGTGGCATCAAATAATTTTTTGAAGGGTGCATGCTTTCATCAGGTACTGAGTCTCACCTTGTCCCCTCTAAAGCAGGTCAAGACACCTGGTCCAGCATCTCTACCTCAAAAATCTAAGAAAACCATTTCTGTTTCTACGCCTGAATTTATATGTTCAGCAAACATCTATGAAACAAGTAGTCATAGAAAATGCATTATCATATATAAAATTTCATGCTTAATCTGTTTTATTTCTTATCAAGACATTGACACATTTAGTTCCGAGAAATAGCACATGGACTTGGACTCACTGTCATGTAAGGAACGGGTCATAGGTTCAAGTCCTTGTCATTCCATATAAACTGTGTGAAATCCTACAGTTCTTCAGCTTAAGCTGGGCAGCACTATTATCTGTGATGGCTGACACTGCAAGATGAACATTGAAACCATAAAAATGGGCAAGCAGCATGACCAGAAAGTGATTGATTGAGAACCTCAGCAATCCCCATATACAATCATTATCGTAACCTGTATGATACAACTCAGTGTTTGTTCTGAATAAGCATGTGTGCACACATCACATCTAAAAGAGAATCCACCTTCATTAGCACTAAAGTCATGCTGACAGCAATGCAACCTGATGTAGACCCTAATATAGGACTACCCTACTTTGGTTCAAGTACCAATATCACGAAGGTGTTCAACACCCAGTAAGTCAACAAGATCAACTACAACAAAAGGAAAGGAGAGAAAGAATTTATGGTTGTTGGAATGCCCCTGATTCAATGTCACTATGTACCTAAAATACTATAGTGAATGATTTGTTACCCACTTTGGTCAAAATAAAATTATTAATAAAAAAATTGGGCCAGAGAGATAATTCAAAGAATAAGGTACTTACACAAGCATCCTGTACACTGGAATCCCAGATTTGTTCTTTGCTACTCCAAAACTAACAGGACTAATTATTGAGCACAGAAGAAGTAAGCCTATAGCCCAGCTGAGTGTAGAGCCCGAAAATGAAACAAAATAGCATTCTCTCATATAAAATTTAGTACAAATATTTGATGAAAATAAGGAAAGATATTTTTGGAAATTAAAAGAAATAGTACTTACTTATATGTTAACAGGTATATTAACCAAAATGTATGAGATGAACTGTGGTATTATTGTCATTATTACATTAATTTTTTCTCTGGTTAATTTTATGCAGGTTTTATACTGTATTTCAAGTTATATTTAGTAAGAGAAAAACATATGACAACAAAATTAATAAAATAAATTCTTGTTGACGTCTAAATTTTAAAATTTGGAATATTTGATAAGATTTTTAAGCAAAAAGAATTCCTGACATACAATCACATCCTTAAGTGATGCACGTATGTATGCATAAAAATATGAAAAAAAGAAGACATGAATTTCACTGACTTACAATCGTGTACTGCTTAACACATATAACTTACGATGAGTCTTGGAAAATTAAGATAACAATGAACACTTGTCATGTATTGTTCATTATTAAGTTCATCTTTTGTCGATTCTTATTCAATCTTTTGAAACAAAAATCTGCTACTTACCTGTAGAATGTAGAGATTCAAAATATACAGGAATAGCTTTCTTTTCTTTAAAGAACCCAACAGAAGTCAATCAAAGTTTATTTAGATACACAAGCCACTGGTTCTAAAGTATTCTATATTCTAAGTTTTTGACTGCTGATCTATGGGTCAAGGCCAATTTGCAGTTGCATAAAGGTTGAAAACCTCTTTCAACAGTTCATTACTTATTCTGTCATGGAATTAATATATGCATTTTATAAAAGGTTTGTCCATTTTCACTTTCTAATCTTTTGATGGCATGTGTGAGCAATGCATATTAAATGTTGGAGTTGTTTTCTTCACATCTTAGAAAAATGACAAGAAGTTCATAAACATCCTTTAACCTAAGAAGCAGATGGAGAGGATGCCTGCAAAATCACCCAGTCTATTATTAGATACCCTCTGATACCAAGGGATTCTGAACTTTTCAGGGTTCTTATGTAATCTTACAAACTAAGCCCTAAATTTAAAAACTGTTAGCATTTAGGCTTTTGCTCCATAAATTGTTACATGTTATGGGCAAGCAATTTTGGCAATGACTTTCCTGTCCTTTGATTCTTCTACCTGCATTCTCAGCAAGACTGCTATCTCCTTTCTCCTTTTTCCCTGACTCTCCATCCTCATCTATAAAGAGACAGACTGGTAGTGACAAAAGAGGAGTAGGTGAAATAAGGTTAGGAATTAGCCCTAAGAAAAGGATTTATAGATGTGGAATGTCACAACGTTGGGCTTCAGTAGTGTTAATGACTTAGATAACAAAGGCTCTGAACAATAAACTAAATGACCAGACACATAAGATAAACATCTCAAATTCCTAACTCCTGTTTTACTGTCCCATCTACTTTAAACTCAATACATAAAGGCTCACACTCTTCCATTTTATTTAAAAGGAATAAAAAGGAAAATGTGGATGGAGCAATAGTCCAGCATGGGGCACTTTCCTTGTACATGGTCCAGCCAGGTTCATTGTCCCTTGAGCACTGCCAGAAATGATCTCTGAACTCAGCCAGGAGTAAGCACCGCATATTAAAATAAAAAAGAGAGTTTTTTTTTCCATTCTCTGAAATTTTACTTAAAGAGACTTCTTCCATACATTTTTCATTTTCCTTTTTTAAGATAAAATCTTAAATAATTTCACTAATCTCCACTCTCTTGCTTTTAATTTTGATTGTTAGAGGACAAGAAACTGAATATCCAATACTACTAAAGCAATATGAAATTTCTTACTAGTAATTTACTAGCTTGTAGTCAACTTAGCTGTCAACCTACATCTATTGTAGATGAGGAAGTTTAAAAGCATTTTTAAAGTTTCTTTCCAAAAACATTCTTCTCAAACTGGACTGTCTAATATTTGAAAGCATATGCCTCATTAAACTTTAAACTTATTTAATTTTAAGCAGTTTCCTCTTTTCATGACTTACAAATTGAATATAGATGACATTTGTTTCTAAAATGAGGAAAAATATTTGGGCTGAAGAGATTAAAAAATAGAGAGCTTGTCTTATTTTGATGACCTGGGTTCTATCCTTTGTGTCCCCGATGGTCCCTCAAATTCCCCAAGAGTGATTTCTCAATGCAGAGAAGGGGTAACCACTGAGCTTCACAAGGTTTGGCAAAATGTCTATCTCAGCAAAAAGAAAGAAAAACATAGTTGAATATTCAATTTATATTAGTACATTCTCCATGGAAAAGAATGCAAATTTTATTCTAGAGCATATTGCTCTTGTGAATCATTCACAAGGATAACATAATTGAAAAGGTAAATGAAATGCCTTTCAGAGTTATAATTCACCTGAGAAAACAATAGTCTCTAATTTAAATAAAATCATTCCTCTTTCACAGAGAAATCCTCTCTACTTTAATATGTATGTCAATTTTTAGTTCCTGTATTAATAATTTCATGTAATTTGTTTGAACTTCAAAAATTAATTGACGAAACCTATGAAAAGTTGCTCACTTAAACTACTAGAACACACATTGATAATTGTGGAAAACTATTCTTGATATAATTTACAAAATGTATTTTTTACAGAACTAAATGAAATATACAAGCCTGAGTTTTCTCAGTCTTTGGGTTTCAAGTAACCACAGGTTTGGAATGTGTGTGTGTGTGTGTGTGTGTGTGTGTGTGTGTGTGTGTGTGATGTTTGAGATGTGTGCTTATATACTTATGCTCTTTTCTATTTAATTTAGTTGAAAAATCTGCAATCCACTGAGAAATTTCATTTGTCATCTCCCATACCATAAATTCCCAAACATATTTGCCAAACACTTCCTTTTTAGATTTTTTTTTCAGCATCATCTGTCTCCTTTTCCCTGATTCTCCATTCTCATCTATAAAGAGACTGACTGGTAGTGACAAAAGAGGAGTAGGTGAAATAAGCTTAGGAATTAGCCTTAAGAAAAGGATTTATTGGTGTGGAATGTCACAAGGTTGGACTTCAGTGGTATTGATGTTAAGATAGTTTCTTTACTTTGGGAATCCTGTTGTATTCCATTATTGCCATATTTTGATAAGACAACTGAACATTTGTAAAGCTGCAGTATAAAATCCTATTCAGACAAATAAAAGAACTGATTATTAGACCCACAGTAGAAGTGGAATTTGTCATGTTTCCTTTTCTCTTCTGGATGCAGCTTAAGTAGTTACTAGTCTTGTTTTATTTCTGTTGATAATGAAAAAAATTATTGGTTTTAGAAATTCTATAGCAATACAGTTAAAGAATTACACTAAGATTTATTAAATGTTTATCTAAACTTGGGTCTTCTATTTTTATATATTTTTACTACTTAAATTACTTTAATTTCCCTATTTTCCATATTTCTATTCTGACCTCATTTTTATTATTATTTTGGGGCTACCCTCAGAAGTACTCTGGGCTTACTCCTGGCTCTGGGCTCAGAAATTACCCCTGTTAGATTTCAAGAGGAAATCTGGGGTACAGAGGATAAAAACCAAGTTGGCCTTGTGTCAGGCAAGTACCCTGCCTGCTGTAATATTATTTTGGCCTGATATTTCTTAAAGAGCTGTCACTGCACACATACAAAGGAATAGAAAATTTCTATCTTCTATAAGAAAAAATTTATTATTATTATATCAACCCAGAGATTATAGGTGTTTCAATGAAATTTTCTTACTCTAGTGAGTGTAAGCACCTTTAATCAGAATCTGAAATATTTGTTTGAAATTCAGTTTAGGCAAAGTCTTTTATTTATCTGTGTTTTACTATACTCATCAGTTATACTGATAAAGGATCTACTCTTTCAAATAGTTATAAGAATTAAAATAATTATGAAATTATTGAAAGTTATTAAAAATTGAATAAATGTTGGGTTTATAAGCATTAATATTCTACTGCCACTAAACTATTCTGCATAAAATGATCTATTGAGTTGTAGTTTTTTGTGGTATAGTTGTATTTATATTACTATTCATATTTTATAAGGGCAGGAGCTCCCAAAAAACTGTTCTTTGCATAAAATACATATTTAATTTATATGCTATATATTAACATTCAATCTCAATAATATACATTAATAATTAATGTATTAACTTTAAGAAAATATGTTAAATTACCACATCATTTTATTAGGACATTTTATCAAAATGCACATTGAGTTATATAAAATATTTGTTCTGTTCCATATCTTTTACTACCTGTTTTGGGAACAAACAGAAGGTTCAGAAGGTTGGTGTTTGTTTAACATCAGAGTAGCACAAGCAAATTTTTGAGGATGGAAGATGGTTTGTTCCAAATAGCATCAAACTGTTGTGAACACTTGTCTTGGGTAGATGCAACTTACATAAATATTCAAAATTACTTAGGTTTATTGAAATCAAAGTAAGAAGGAATGAACAGCTTTTTCAAAGATAGGCCACTCATGTGATTCAATATAGAAATTTTCTTTTCACGGAGTCAAAGACAAGTACTTAACTGGCATCAAAGGATGTGTGTTCAATACAAAATTAATAGTGAATAGAATGAAAGCCAAGTAGATGAAACGAAGAGCACAGCTGTGATGAGGCATGTTAGTGACCCAACATTCAGATACAAGCACATTTGGAGTTTTAGTTGTAGAGACAACACCTGCTCCTAAAGGCAACATGGGGATTGTGTCTCTGATTACTCTAGAAACTCCACTAATGGCCAGGACCAAAAACAGTACAAAATTCAAAATATTTTAGTAAGAAGCCTGTAAGTTTTTGCTTCAACAAATGCCTCCTTCTTGGGTTGAGATTATTCTGATATCATCATTATAATACAAAGCCACATAAAGCAAACATTTGCAATAGAAATAATAATAAAAAACAACTAACATTTTTTCTTTATTTAAAATATACATATATATGTGGTATATCATTTTACATTTCCAAATCATACTATGTGAGGGGTACCTGTGTTGCACAAGTTTTACCACAGACTTAAGACATATTCATTTAATTTTTCCAATAACCAGACAAATTCAGTAGTCCTTCATCTCACTGCACTAATAAAAATGGCATCTCTGCAAAAAAGGACCATTGAAGAAAGTGGACTCCTCCTGAGGAGAAAAATAAAGGAGCATGCTAAAGCAGCTGTTTGCAGCCCTAGAGAGCAGCTAATCCTCATTGGAACAAGATGGAAGACTCCTGAGGAGATGATGGGCAGAAGGCACAGAGAGGATTTTAGGCTAAAACACTGTAGCTTCCAGGGGCTTACTCAGATTTTCCTCTTTAAATTTTCATAATGTTTTACTTTTGCTAAATTGTTCCTTTGTAGGCTTTACTTAGTCAATGTGAACTCCAAAATATATTAGCAAATTACTTTTTTAAGTTGTATTAATGACAGGGAATACATTATGATTAGCAAAATGAGGACCAAGAACAAAATAAAATGTAATACAATATATTTTGTAATGCTCCAGAGAAAAAATAATTCATGTAAATAATAATAAGCATTGTATTATATTGCATTAAATTATTTTAACCTCTTTATTTACATGGATTAAATAAATAGAGCAATCAGTCACCATAAATGAATTTATTTTTTGATAATTCCATTTCCCATTCCCTTACATGTTGCTGGAGGCAAGCCATGTGAATTCAATTTGTTATGTGCAGGGGTGTGGGAGGGGAAAAGGATACTGGTGATGGTTGTCCTGATGGTGGAATTGGTATTGGAACATTGTCTGAAACAACTTATGAACATCTTTGTAAAGCATAGTGTTTTAATTAAGAATCATTTTTTAAAAAGAAATGTACATGGAGGGAAAATGTGAGATAGTTATTAATTAAGAAAACAAGTAGGTACAAAAGAAGAAATATAGTTTGCTACATGGACTTATAGTCAATAAAATTTATATTGTCATAAACATTATATTGAAGATGGATACAACCTTAATATGTTAATATGTTTATCTTGGAAATTTAAGGAAAAATATAACTGCTCTCAAACTTCATGAAAGAAGGAAATTCTAAAATTCAAAAAGACAGACAAGGCAGTTTAAGCAAGATTTTTAGAAATCATAAAAGCAAATACAGTAGTGGGAGAAGGAAAGGAAAACAGCTAGACTTAAAAATGGAACCAACTCTGAGCTGGAAGGAGGCCCCCAGGGTTAGATTTATTTTATCATGCCCATGGGAACTGCATAACTTTCTAAAAGACTGAGGTAATACTAGAGGCTCAAGACACTTAAGTGAAAGAGGAATGATGCTACCTCTACTGTGTAAGTCATATTTAAAAACAAAAAATAGATCCACAGACTAAGCAGTCCTATTCTGAACAGTACATTGGCAGTGAAAATAGGCAGATTCATCCGTCAAGTATGAAGCAACTTGATGGACGCCCACAGCAGAAGAACTGAGAAAAGCAGTGAAGAGCTGCAAGATAAATAACACTGCTTGGAATTTCTTCCTTTGCCTCTGAAAAAAAAATGCATGGATTCTTTGGATTGCTCCTAGTACTGAGAGACAACTGTGGATAGCCTGTAATAGAAGTCCTCGTTTAGGGATAGCAAATAAGTTGGCTTAGAAATCTTCCCTACAAAAAAAAAAAAAAAAAAAGAAATCTTCCCTACAGAAATAGAGGATTCCAATGAAGAGAGGGAAACAGAGGAAAAGGGTGAGGAAAGGACAATAAAAGAGGTGAAAGAGGAAATGAAATCAGTGTACAGACTTGCTAGAAAAAGAAGGATAGGGGACCGGGCGGTGGCGCTGAAGGTAAGGTGCCTGCGCTAACCTAGGACGGACCGCGGTTCGATCCCCCGGTTCCCCATATGGTCCCCTGTGCCTGCCAGGAGCAACTTCTGAGCGAATAGCCAGGAGTAACCCCTGAGCATCACCGGGTGTGGCCCAAAAAAACAAACAAAAAAAATAGAGAAAAAGAAGGATAAAGACACTGTGAGACAGGAGGAGTCACTGAAGTCCCTCTCCCTTGATCATGCCCTAATAAATGATGGCATTCCATGCTTTCACTGGGGTGACATCATTCCCCAAAAGGTGAAAATGTATTGTTAAATAATGATAAATATATAGGCATTATTATGGTTTCTGATTCACTAAAAGATAAATATTGTAGAAAGATTTTTAAAAAATAAATGCATGTTGATAATTTTAAAATATCACGAGGCACGAAGGGGCAGGAATTTTTAAAATGCCTGACAGTTTCCTTAGAAGAACAACACTTAGAAGAACAAGACTGTGGTGAAACACCAGATGAAAGAAAAATGTAAGAGAGATAATGGTGGAAAAACTCTGTAATGTAAACTGGTAAAAATCGAGAAGGATCTTAGAATTCTGGGAGCATGATGACACTTTATAACCGAAAACCATTTTTAAAGTTAGTATCAGACATCTAATGCCAAAATGTCTAAAAAGTGGAATGGAGATCTAAAATGTTCCAGCAGCTAATTCACTTTGTTTTAACAAAAGAGATTACCTAGTAAAATTCCATAACAACCCCCTGTATCTCATTATCTTTTAGATATTAGCAGGTAGAGCACAAGACAAGCCAATTCTTTTGACCACTAATTTCCAAGTGACCACAGTAAATTATCTAATGAACTTTCTGAATACCTACTTTGAAGTTACGCCTGTACACATTTTCATTTGTTTTGATTCAGAGCCCAGAAAGTCAAAGGTTTTCACATACACAAAAGGTTTTAAGATCTAAATTA
>PVKC010000859.1:0-57965 GCA_004027635.1 Crocidura indochinensis | reverse complement strand
TTTCTTCTGCTGTGTTGAGTTTTTGTGCATCACATCTTCCAGCTCTCCGATTCTCTCTTCAGCTGCTGAAACCCTGGTGTCGAGGGCATCCACTGAGGTTTTCAGTAGAGCTACCGTGTTTTTCAGGCCTGCTATTTCAGTTTGGAGTTTTTTGAGTTCTGTCTTTGTGTTCTGTTCTGATCGATCTATGCTTTCTTGGTGTTTTTTGAGTTCTGTCTTTGTGTTCTGTTCTGATCGATCTATGCTTTCTTGGAGTTTTACAAACATACTCCATATTTCTATTTTAAGTTCCTTATCTGAGAGATTAAACAGAGGGTTGGGATTTTTAAGATCATCCAAAACATCATCCTCATTCTCAGTGCATAGTGTTTGCCTACGAGCTTTCCACATTGTCACGCCAGTAGTGTGGTTTTTCCTGCGTGTTGTGATGGGGTTTGTTGGTTAGAAAGAGCGCCGCAAAGCGAAGCGGCGCGATTCTGGGGCTCCAAGAATTCAGCAAAGAAAGCAGCAGAGAAAGAGAGTCCCCTCAGTTCACAGTTCTCCCAGTCGGACGCAGTAGGGTGGAGTCTCCAGTACGCAATTTTTTAAAAAAATATTTGTTGCCTTGTGCTATCAGTAAAATTGAAAGCAAATTTGTCTCGTGGCATTTCTAATTTCCTTTTATTTATACTCAATGATTACCTTAATTAGCATGTGTATAAACAGGAATGCCTTTCTGCAAACTGCCTTCAGTGGCTGTGCCCCAAAAAGGGAAGATTTTCTCCAATTTTACAAATATATATGTTTAAAATTTAATTTCTATTTCGGCTATTTAAAAATAAAATTTTTAGTTAACATGTATCTGGCACCTACTTTCTGTATTTGTTTATATACATTTTTTAAGTAAAAGTTACTTAATGATTAAAATAAACTGATCATTAGTAACAAAGTTGATTTAAACTAATCTAACTTTTACCTTACAAAAAAATTCTTACCCTATTAATTATAGTAAAGTAATAACAGTAATAGTATTCAGCTGTGTTTCCTCCCAGCATAAGCATTAAAGTTTTTCCTTACACTAGAAGTGTGCCTTCACACAAATGCCAGTCAAAAGAGTAACTTACATTAATTTTTACATCTTGTTTGCAAACTAACTTTTCATTTTAATAGCAAAAAATTAATAAAGAAGAGTGAATAGTTACACCCCACTCAGGAAGGACACACACCAGAAGTGCTTCTTAGCCTTCTTAGGTGTAGTGCACTCCTGAAAAGGAACTATCTGCCAGAAGGCCCGCTGAGAGGTCTATTATGAATGGATCCTTTGCGTGGATTGCTGGAGATATTTTCTATTTTATCCACCACGTGGATGACCCTACTCTCTCTATAACTAGGCCTTAGTGTTTCTTTCTAAACAAAGAAAATACAGTTCCCAGAACCGCCAAAAACCTCCTGCTGAGCTCCTTTCTGATCTCTTTCTCTCCTCCCACTACCTTGAAGGTATCTGGTTTCTCTTTACCTGTCTCCTCATATGCTAATTCTAGCTCTAATCTCATTGGTTCATTCCCCCTTTTCTTTTCTCCCTGGCTACGCCATCTGCATTCCTGAACCCTGCCTATATAAGGCCCATTGTAAGAAATAAACTCTCTCTCTCTCTCTCTCTGGACTCTCCCTTACCACCGGTCACACCATGTAATTCTGTGTGGTCTATTTATTTCATTTGATGGCTGTAGAGTCTACTTTTTTCTGGCATCTCTGTTCATAGCTTATCGCTTATCATGTTAGATGGTACCTATACAGAGGAGTTTCTCTCCACATCCACCTAGAAAATTGGTAGGGCGTTTCAGGGATCTCTTGATAACCACCATATTCCTGCTTTGAAAAGCTTATCAAGTTACAGAATATACGTATGGGTACAAACTGTTAAATTTGGGACTCCAATGTCATGCTGGGGACAGGTTTTTAGTAAAGGCTTATCCAGAAACATAGGATCTAAATACCTTGTTCACATGAACATCTGGGAACTGAACACCTCGTCCACCTGTGTGAGTGGGGAAAGGAGAGTAACTGACCTGTGTCTTTGTACAGAAAACAAGGACCAGCCTTCATAACTGAGGAGATAGCTGACCCACCAGTGTTCTTGGGGAGGAGACAGTTATTGACTTGCGTCCTTGGGGAGAAAATAATGACTGACCTGTGTTCTTGATGAGGGAGGAGTTATTGACTGACCTATCTTTTGGGAATAAAATAGTGACAAACTTTTGTTCTTTAGGGGGAGACAGTAACTGACCTGTACCCTTGGAGATATTAAAAGTATCAACTTTAATAACGGGGAAGGGGACAGTGACCCATTAGTGTCCCTGGAGAGGAAAGAGACAATGGCTGACCTGTGTTCTTAAAAATGGTGGAGACAGTGACTGACCTGTGTCTTTGGGAAGGAAGAAACCATAACAGAAGTGTGTCCTTAGGAAGAAGATAGTGATTACACTGTGGCCTTGGAGAAAAGACAAACTGAATTTGAGCGTGCAGAATGCTGGACAAGTGAAGGGTTGCATTAGAAACCAAGATATCACTTATGATTTTTTACCAAAATGTCTCTATCTAAACTAGACTGTATGTCTTGTTCTTTCTTATTCATTCATTTACTGGCTGACCATCAGGTTTTCAGATTGGGGTTTTTATAAAAAACTACAGGTGGGGCTAGAGAGATGGCACAAATGGTAGAGTGTTTTCCTTGCAAGTGGCTGACCCAGCATATACCTATGTTTTATTCTTGGCATCCTATATGTCCCTCAAGCCTGCCAAGAGATATTTCTGAGTGCAGAGCCAGGAGTAACCCCTGAATGCCGCCAGGTGTGACCCAAAAACAAACAAATAAAAAAAATCTAAAAGTCAGGCTGAAGTAGACAAGTGACCCAGCTGGTTTGGATTAAGATAGGTGTGTATGCTTGTATTATTAAGTTCTATAGGGGTCCCAGAAAGTCTCCCCTAACAGTGGTGGAAACACAGATACAGTAAGGTCACACAATATAGTGACCTTAGTCAACAAGTTATGTTTTCTCAACATTCAATTTTTATAGCAACTTCAATCACAGAAATTGTTTCTTGTCAGTCTCATTGTTCCATTTCAAGCCTATTGCTATTGGAACAAACCCCTTCTCTACCCCCATGCTGCTGCCACTTCCTCTTTTGGCAAGCCCCCACTGCCTCCTCCCCCTAGAGACACCCCCTCACCCTATCTTACCCACACGCCTTCCCCCGACTCTGTCCTTACACCTATTGCCATTTTTTAGCCTACTCTTCCCTCTGGTCCAGTTTCCTCCTCACAACTTATTCTTGATATGATTAATGCCTCCACCTCCATCATTACTGACCCTGCATATGAACGGTGTTGGATTTGCTATTCCTCCCAACCTCCATTTTATGAGGGAGTGGCTGTTTTTGGTGATCCTGTCCCTCTACAGGATCGGCCCTCCATCGCATGGGACCTTGACCCCAGCCAAGGCATAACTCTGGGTCAGGTTGTGGGTGTTGGCCTTTGCATTTTGAGACCCTGAATGCTCCCTCCTTTTCAATTGATTGATGTTTGTAATCAAACCAATGTTGTTAATCATAATGACTCCTATGTTTTGTCCCCCAATGGTACCTATTTTGCCTACTCTACTGGTTTAACCCCTATCTTGGTTCCTGAAATTTTTCTTTCCCACAAAGACTACTGCGTGCTGGTTTTGCTGTTGCCTTGCCTCTCTGTTTGCCCAACGGAAGAACTTCCCCTTTCCACCACTGACTCCTCTTTGCCACACAACAAACAGGAAACTGTTTCTGCTGTGACCATTGCTATGCTGCTTGGACTTGGTACTGCCAGCGCTGGTACTGGTATCTACTCCATGGTCTGCTCATCTGAGTCCTTCTATCAACTTCAGTGTGCTGTAGATGCGGACATTCGAGAACTTAAGCAAGGACTTAAACATCTTAAAAAACTGTTGCCTCCTTGGCTGAGGTTGTCCTACAGAACCGCCATGGACTGGACCTTGCCTTTTTGAGGGAGGGAGGAGTTGTGCTGCCTTGAAAGAAGAATGTTGCTTTTTCAAAGATAAATTAGACTTGGTAGATGACAGTATTAGAAGGGTTGAGGAAAGCCTTGAGAACAGACAGAGACAGAGAGAAAAGGATGAATCTTGGTATCAGAATTGGTTTTCAACCTCTCTCTCTGGTTATCCAACCTGTTACCCAGCCTTTTAGGACCCTTTATTGGCTTTATGCTGCTGATTTCCTTTGACCCATGGGCATTCCGCCGCCTCACGAATTTTGTTAAGAATCAGGTTGATGAGGCCACCAAATGCTCCGTGCAAGTGCACTACCAGCAACTCTCCACTCAGGACCCTACAGACACTCAATCTGCTGGTGAGCAAGGTTCCAACCCCTAAGTTTTGCAGAGTTTGAACAGCTGTCTAAGCGCCATAGCTCACTCTGCTCCAGGCTGTGGAGGTGCCTACGACAGGGATAGCCTAATGCCAGTGTCTGGGGGCAAACTTGACTTCAAAAATTGTTTTCAGACCTGAATAATTTGGAAACTCAGTCACGTCCAGGACTGGAAGCTCATTAGCGCAACCTAAGACACGCCCTTCACCCAAAGTTTTCATTTTATTATACAGAGAATGGGGAGATGTGGGAGACTGCTCTAGCCTGCACAAAATGAATGCCATCAACCTTAGCCTCTGTCTCTGTGGAAAGCTCCACTGAGCTGTATACATGACCATTGGCAGGTTTGTAGCCCCTGAGCAAACAGGAAATCTTGCAACAAAAGTTAGCCCCTTGTGCTAACCACAGAGCCATGAGGCCAGGGACAGGGTGCAGATAGTATTTCCTTATATGTCTCTGGTTTCTGTCAAGTTAAAGATTGCTAGGATCAGCCATTGAGTTATGACTTCCCCTTTACCCCTCCCCACCTCCTATGGTGTGCTTAACAAAGAATTCTTTGATAATAGTTAACAGATGTTTTAACTCTATCCTTTTTCCTTTTTTGGTCAAATGCCTATAGTAAGCATATGATTGGTAAAAACAGCTTGTGTGAATTAGCCAATGTTTAGCTGCCAGCAGATCTAGATGTAGAGTACTTTTACCCATTTTTGACTATGTGCCTGTATTTGAGACATGATTGGTAGAAGACTTTACTGAGGTAGCCAATAGCCTTGAGACACATTCCCCTTGAGCAAAACTATATAATTGCTTGCCTGAATTTAATAAATTTGCCTTTGATCAGTAACCAGACTTGGGCCATTTGTTCTAACTTCTTAAAGGTTTCCTTTAGAGACACTTCGGATTGGATCGGCCTCTGTTAACCCACGAATAAGAAGCGGCATTCGTCCCCTTCTCCCTGCTGACTGGGGTCCCCAGAAGGCCGCACTGATAGACTTTGCTTTGTTGTGACTTGTGAGTTGCTATTTCCCCACATTACCCTTCAGAGAATTGAGAGGTAGTTGGAGCTTAGACTTCTTTGTGTGGCTCATAACCAATGCCAGCCCCACCTACTCTGTCCAACGGTGATTGCAAAGACTAAAGGGCACATACACACAGTGCTCACTGCTGAGTGTAATAAGCTAGTGATGACCATGCACACCCAATGCTTAGGTTTGAGATGCTTGCAATGAGATATACAAAAGGTTCTAGAGAAGATACAGTCCTGTGTGCATGTGAAAGTTTCTGCTTCTAGTAGGTTTTGATTGATAAACACTGGAAAATGACTTACCCAAAGGACTTGGTCTACATGCGTATATATGTGTGTATATATGTATATGTATATATGTATTGTTTGTTTCAGTTAAGTTCCATGTTTTAAAAAAAAGTTACCTCCTTCATATACCTGAGTGTCTATAATAATTCAGAAAAGACATGGTTAGTCATATTAAATATATTTAAGACCCGTACCTCCAGTGATAAGAATTCACAGTTGACAATTAGTAACTTCATCAGTAGGTGTTAAAAATAAAGCAGTAATCAAATGCTTTACATAATTACACACAGTACAGTAGAGATTTGATATCTAGAACTATCAATTGAGTTACAGAAAGTGAAACTTGAATTGCATAAAAATGAGTCTTTCAGTAAATACTTCGTTTAGTGATGGAATTAGTTTGCCTCATGCAACAGAATGAGGAATTAAGGATATAAATTAAGAGCCACCTTTCTTTGGAAGCCAGAAATTTAGTCTTTGTTCAGTTTCATAAATATCAAAGGTTCTCTAAAATCTTCTACTATTAATATAAATATCATTCCAAGGTTCAAAGAGTGAAAAGCAATCGTCCAGAACCTCTTCTAAAAACTGTCCTATATGACAACATATAAGCCCCATGCAAATAAGAACCCAAGTCTCTGTCTAAAGATCCAGGCCGTGGTGACTCTTGATGGGCACTAGCTGGTGTAGCAGATACTTACTGGACAAGTCACTGGAGGCCATTTCCATACCCAGAAGTTCTACCTCATGTCCTTGCCTACTGATGAGCCCACTGAACTCAGGTCTTGCCTGTAGTCTAGAAAAGGAGCCATTTTCCATGCCCATAATCCCCAGAGGTGATGGTGACCCAGCGGCTTTAACAGATAGATGAACCCTGCATGGACCATATCCATGTGAGCTCTTGTCATTATCCTGCTCTCTGATGCTGCAGACTTTTTATCATAATTTGATAAAAAGTCCCTAAAGCAAACCTTAGTGGATATTATTTATCCACTGGGATCAAGCAGATGCACGAAATGGACAAAATATGAAATATGAATTATGAAATATGAAATGAAATGAAATAAATGAGACCACACAGAATTACATGGTGTGACCCGTGGTGTGAGTCCAGAGAGAGAGAGTTTATTTCTTACAATGGGCCTTATATAGGTGGGGTTCAGGAATGCAGAGAGCATAGCCAGGGAGAAAAGGGGAATGAACCAATGAGATTAGAGCTAGAATTAGCATATGAGGAGACAGGTAAAGAGAAACCAGATACCTTCAAGGTAGTGGGAGGAGAGAAAGAGATCAGAAAGGAGCTCAGCAGGAGGTTTTTGGCGGTTCTGGGAACTGTATTTTCTTTGTTTAGAAAGAAACACTGAGGCCTAGTTATAGAGAGAGTAGGGTCATCCACGTTGTGGATAAAACAGAAAATATCTCCAGCAATCCACGCAAAGGATCCATTCATAACAGACCTCTCAGCGGGCCTTCTGGCAGATAGTTCCTTTTCAGGAGTGCACTACACCTAAGAAGGCTAAGAAGCACTTCTGGTGTGTGCCCTTCCTGAGTCATGTGTAGCACTCTGACAGATGTGATCAACCCATGCACCAGAGATTCCCATTTGACACATATCCTTCAAATGCTAAATAAACCCAGGTTGATAATGTGGCACTTTGTCAAACAGAATCCCTTTCTCATGTGTGGATCTAGAATGTGGCTAAATAATTCCCTACAAGTCAAAGGCACACCTGAATTTTTTCCAGACTCTTGTGCTACATCTTTAGTATAAATCTTCTGTATATTTGCCTTTTCTGTGAGTTCTAAAAGTTTAATGTAGATATTTTTCATATTTTTGTGTTTGGGCAACCTTCTGTAAAAGACACTTATAACCGAACCGACGGCACTCCACAATTACCTTGGCTGGGGAAGGCACGCACAGAGGTGAACCACACACAGGTAAGGGTGAGGGAAAATATGATCCAGGCCTGGACCAGCAGTGCTCCGCCATTACCGAAGCTGGGGAAAGTGGCAGCACAGAGGTGAACTACACATTCTGACAGATAAAGGGAGAGGGGAAACCTTGCGTGGTTGCGTGGTTGCTGGCAAGTAAGGCGAGGGAGTAGACTTGAGGAAAGGGGCCAAACCTCAATAACTGCAGTCACCATAACCGCCTAAGGCTGCACTCCAGAGAAGGGACCCAGCCTCACACCACAGGTGACAATGGAGGGCTGAAACAAGAAGGCAGAGCACTCCAATTCAAATCACAAACACAAAGAAAAAGGGGGAAACTAGCAACCAAGGATATATAGAGTAATCCTAGCAAGTTTCTAAGTTCATCAAAATGCATGGGCCATCAGATGAGGATTTAAAAGCAGCAGTGAAAGCCATGGCAATAGAAATTAAGAAAGCACTAGCTAGTGAGTTCAAGAAATTCATAGATGAACAAATCTGCAAACACAAAGAAAAACTTTTACAGAAGATGAGAAAATCCGTAGAAGTGGAATTAAAGAAAATAAAAAACGTCTTAGCAAGCCATAATATAAGAATTACACAGATAGATAATTGCATAGAACTTGAAAAAACAGGAGAGACAGCATGGTGGTAAGGCATTTGCCTTGTAAGCATTAGGTCGATGGTTCGAATCCTGGCTTTCCATATGGTCCCCTGAGCCTGCCAGGAGGATTTCTGAGCATAGAGCCAGGAGTAAACCCTGAGCGCTACCCGTGTGACCCCCCCAAAATATATAAAAATAACAAATAAAAGAAGAACTTGAAGAAAAACTACAAACCAAAAATTACAAAGAAGCTAATAAAGAAATAATAGAGAAAGCATTGGAAGAAAATGTCAGTTATTTAATGAACAAAGACAAAAGAAATAATATACAGATTGTAGAAATGCCAAAAAAGGAGAAAATAGGAAAACGGAGGGAACATGTGGTGAGGGAAAACTTTCCCACCCTCTGAAAAGAGGCTCCAGTGCAAATTTAAGAGGTAAAAAAAGTTCCTAATATAATTGACCTAAATAAACCTCACCAAGACATATAGTAATCAAATGGCAAAGAAGAAGAAGAGAGATAAAAAGATGAACAACTTAAAGCAATAAGGGAAAGAAAAACCCTTAAGTACAAAGGAAGAAATATACAAATCAAACCAGATCTCCTATTTGAAAAACATTCAAACAACGAGACAGTGGAACAACATATTTAAACAACTAAATGAAAGAAGCACCCAATCTAGAGTCCACCTACCTGGCAAAACTCTCATTCATAAGGGAGGAAGGAGCAAAAACATTCTCAGACAAAAAAACTCACAGTATTTGCACAAAATATATTCTAAATGATCTACTCAGAGATGAATCCAACACAATCCAAACACCCACTTGTTCTTGTTACAACCACCCTACACAATACAACTGCACAAGAGCCCTCTCTTTCAATAATCTCCTTAAATGTCAATGGACTAAACTGCCCCATTAAAAGACACATAGTAGAGAATTGGATTGGAAAACAAAAATTGGATTATTTGATGCCCGCAGGAAACACAACTTCAAGTACAGGATAGACACAGTCTTAGAATCAGAGGATGGAAACCAATTGCTCAAGCCAATTGAAAACAAAAAAGCATGGACAGCCATTCTTATATGAGACCAAATTGCATTTAACCTCAAGAAAGTTATCAGAGACAAAGAGGGCCAGTACTTAATGATCAGAGGAACACTAGACCAAGAAGTACTAACTCTGGTCAACATTTATGCACCAAATGCAGAGCTAGGAAAATATGTAAAGCAATATATGTATGTATGTATGTTTGTATGTATATTAATATGTAAGGCATTTTCTCGCAAACCTGAGAAACTTATAAAAGGAAATGTGATAGGAGTAGGAGATTTCAGTACTTCACTATCACCACTGAACAGATCCACTAGGCAAAAATACTAGCAACAAACAAAGCCCCAAATGAGAAATTAGAAGAACTAGTACTAGAACTAGAACCCCCAGAAAGTAGCATACACATTCTTCTCAGGTGCACATAAAACCTTCTCTAGAATAGACGATGCCTTAGGATAATAATCTAATTTGCAAAAAGTGACAAATATTAAGTTTTTTAGAAGCATCCAAAGATCATTATGCAACAGAGATCAATATTGACTGTAAAAAGAAGCTATGGAGAAAATCCACACCTGGGGATAAACAACATACTGCTCAAGAACAGCTAGATCAAAAATAAAATCAAGGAAGAAATAAAAAGATTCTTTCAGATGATTATAATGAGGAAACAACGGGTCAAAATCTGTGGAACACAACAAAAGAACTAATGAGGAGGAAACTCACAGCAATACAGGCCTATGTCAAGAAAGAGAAAAATGATAAAAGCAGCATTTTAAAGGGATCCCTTAAGTATCTGGAAAAGAAGCAGCAAAGATACACAAACAACCAGAGAAGAGAAGAAGTAATCAAAACCAGCACAGTAATAAACAACATAGAAACTAAGAAAATAACACAAAAAAATCAATGAGACTAGGAGTTGGTTTTTTGAAAGAAGAGATTGGCACACATCACAAAGAATGAGAGCACACAGTGTTGGCGGGGATGTGGAGAGAAAGGAACTCTTATCCACTGCTGGTGGGAATGCTGTCTAGTTCAACCTTTATGGAAAGCGATATAGAGATTCCTCCAAAAACTGGAACTCGAGCTCCCATACGATCCAGCTATACCATTCCTAGGAATATACCCTAGGAACACAAAAATACAATACAAGAACCCCTTCCTTACATCTATATTCATTGCAGCACTATTTACCATAACAAGACTCTGGAAATAACCAAGATACCCTTCAACAGATGAATGGCTAAAGAAACTGTGGGACATATACACAATGGAATATTATGCAGTTGTTAGAAGAGATTAAGTCGGGGCCGGGTGGTGGCACTGGAGATAAGGTGCCTGTGCTAACCTAGGACGGACCGTGGTTCGATCCCTGATCCCCGGTTCCCCATATGGTCCCCCGTGCCTGCCAGGAGCAACTTCTAAGCGAATAGCCAGGATTAACCCCTGAGCGTCACCAGGTGTTGCCCAAAAACCAAAAAAAAAAAAAAAAGAGAGAGAGAGAAATTAAGTCATGAAACTTTCCTATGCATGGATGTACATGGAAACTATTGTACTGAGTAAAATAAGTCAGAGAGAGAGAAAGGCAGAGAATGGTCTCACTCATCTGTGGGTTTTAAGAAAAATAAAAGACATTCTTGCAATAATAATTTTCAGACACAAAATGAGAAGGGCTGGAAGTTACAGTTCACCCCATGAAGCTCACCACAAACAGATATGATTTTAGTTAGAGAAATAACTATATCGTGAACTATCCTAATAGTGATAATGTATGAGGGAAATAGAAAGCCTGTCTAGAGTACAGGCTGGGTTGGGTGGGGAGGAGGAAGATTTGGGAAATTGGTGATAGGAATGTTGCACTGGAGATGGGTGGCGTTTTTTACATGACTGAAACTTTAAACATAATCAAGGTGTTTAAATAAAATATATATAAAAATATTGGGGAGACGAGATGAAAATATTACTGCAAAGAAAACATATAGTTGAGCAACAAGCATATGGGAGGTGCTTTTTATCATTTGTCATAATAAAAGTGAAATCAAAATAGAAAAAAATAGGGGCCGGGCGGTGGCACTGCAGGTAAGGTGCCTGCCTTACCGCGCTAGCCTTGGACGGACCACGGTTCAATCCCCTGGTTCCCATATGGTCCCCTGTGCCTGCCAGGAGCGACTTCTGAGCGCATAGCCAGGAGTAACCCTGAGCGTCACTGGGTGTGGCCCCCCCCAAAAAACAAAACAAAAAATAGAAAAAAATAAACAAGATAGACAAACTGCTGACAAGACTTGCCAAAAATAAGAGAAAATGCCTAAATAGTATCATAAATAAAACAGGAGATATTACAACAGAACCCCAAGAAATCCAACATATCATGAGGACTTATTATGAACAACTATACTTGGTTAGGCTAGAGAACCCAGAGGAAATCGACAAATTTTTAGAAAATGTCATCTTCTGAGAATTGATAAGGAGGATGTAGAAAGCCTAAACAACTCAGTCACATCTGAGGATATTGAATCAGTAATTAAGAAACTTCCCAAGTACAAAAATCCAGGCCCAGATGGTTTTACAGGTAAATTCTATTAAACATTCCGAGAAGAACCACTACCATTAATCCACAGGTTCTTTGAAAACATTAAAAAACATGTAAAACAAAACTGGAATCCTTCCTAACTCCTTTTACGATATCACATTGATTCCCAAAGGTGGCAAAGCCACCGCCATATAGGAAAACTACAGGAACAATCTCACTAATGAACATAGATGCAGAAATCCTCAACAAAATATTAGCAAACTGAGTCCAACAGTACATCACAAAGATTGTACACCATGACCAAACGGGTTTCATCCTAGGTATGCAAAGATGGTTCAACATAAGCAAAACAGTGAACATCATATACCACATCAACAAGAAAGAAAAAAATCACATGGTTATATTAATCGATACAGAGAAGGCGTTTGACAAAATCCAACACACATTTATGACGAAAACAATCAGCAAAATAGGACTGGAGGGAATCTTTCTCAAGATAGTTACAGCTATCTATAAAAGCCCACAGCCATCATTTTCCATATTGGTGAAAATCTGAAAGCATTTCCACTAAGGTCAGAAACTAGGCAAGGCTGTCTACTCTCTCCTCTTTTATTCAATATAGTTTTAGAACTCCTAGCAATAGCAATCAGACAAGAGAAGGGAATCAAAGGAATTCAAATATGGAAATAGGCACTCAAACTATCTTTTTTTGCAGGTGATATGATGACATACATCGAAAACCTTAAAGAATCCACAGTAAAACTATTAGAATGAATTAACCAATACAGCTAAGTGGCCAACTACAAAGTCAAAACACAAGACAGTAGAGTTCCTCTAAACAAATAACAAAGTTGAGAAGAAAGAGATTAAGGAGACAAACCTATCTAAAATAGTATTCAAAAATATTAAGTACTTAGGAATCAGCCTTACAAGAGAAGTGAAGGACCTATACCATGAAAAGTTTAAAACACTTCAGAAAGAAATTAAAGAGGACCTAATGAAATGGAAGAACATCCCCTGTTCATGGGTAGGTAGAATCAATATTGTCAAAATGACTATCTTACCTAAACTTCTAAAAAATTCAATGCAATACCTATACAAATTCAGAAATCATTTTAAGTACTTTGAACAATTATAAAATTCATATGGAACTACAAAAGACGCAGGTTAGCCAAATCCATACTGAAAAATGAGAAGAGAAACTGGGTGCCATCTCTTTACCTAACCTGAAGCTTTATTATAACAAAGACAGAGTCTCAGACCAGTGGGTTAGAATAGAATATTCAGAGATAAACCCCCAAATATACAGTCAACTAATATTTGACAAAAGATCCAAGGACTTGAAATGGGACAGACAGTCTTTTCAACCTATGGTGCTGAAACAACTGGATACCACCTTTAAGAAATTAAAGATTGATCCATACCTCACACCGTATACAAAGTCAACTCAAAATGGATTGATGACTTTGAAATCAGATTCTAATCTATAGTTTATTGAGGAAAAATAGGCAGAACACTTCAAGATCTATATATCAAACAGATCTTTGAGGATAGAATGCCAATGACAAAAACTTTATCATCAAACCTAAATAAATGGGACTACATCAAACTAAAAAATTCTGCATAGTGAAAGAAATCCTAGTTAAAACTAGAAGACAGTTATGGAATCTGGAAAGAATTTTTGCTTTCAATTCGTCAGATAAAGGGCTGATATCTAGGAGATACAAAGCAATCAGAAAGGTGAGTCCAAAAAATCTAAAAATGTCATAGAAAAATGGGGAGGGATTCTCTGTCTTTCCTGAATTCTTAAAGCTCTCCTCAGAGGCTTGAGAAGTGAGCCCCCAAAAACCTGCATTTTGAAGCTGCCCAGTCAGCGAGTGAGTAAAAATGGCTGGCTGTGGGGGTTGCCAGGCAGAGTGCTGATCACTATACCTGTGGAGACTCCACCCTGCTGTGCTTCTTCTGAGGACCTTGAGGACATGAAGAGAACTCTTTCCTGTGTTTCTCTGTTTTTCCTGAATTCTTGAAACTCTCCTCAGAGGCCTGGGAATCAAACCCCTAAAAAAAACTGTCACCTAGACGTCCCAGAAGAGTGCGGCCACTCTGCTTCACTTTGTGCACTCTTTCTAACCAAAGAGCCACACAACAACACGCAGAAAAAAATCACAATACAAGCTTGACAATGAGAAAACCTCACAGGCAAACACCATGGAGATGATAGCTCGGATGACCAAAAAATTTCCAACCATCTGATTAACCTCTTGGATAAGGAGTTAAGAATAGAAATATGGAGGATGTGAAAGCATAGATCAATCTGAACAGAACACAAAGACAGAAATCAGAAAACTCCAAAATGAAATAACAGATCTGAAAAATACGGTAGCTTAACTGAAAAAACTCAGTGGATAGCCTCTACAGCAGGTTAACAGCAGCTGAGCACAGAATCAACGTGCTGGAAGATGAGATGCAGAAAAACTCAACACAGCAGAAGAAATTGGAAAAGAACCTTAAGAAAAGCAAACAGGCAATGGAAAAAGTATTCAAGGAATGTGAACAGATAAAAATAGAAATCTGATAAACTCAACAGAAAAAGCATAAGAACCATTGGCATAGCAGAGATACAGGTAGGAGATGCCCAGGAAGAATCAACTGTCAATGACATCATCAAAGAGATATCCCAGAGTTAAAGACTGCATGCAATCAAATCCTGAATGCCTGAAGAGTATGGGTTAAAAGAGACCCAAATAAAAACAACCCAAGACAAATCCTTGTTACAATGACAAACCCCACAGACATAGAATACTGAAAGCAACAAGATCAAAAAGGAAAATTATATTCAAAGGAGCATCCCTAGGGTTTACAGCAGACATGTCACAAGAAACTCTCAAGGCCAGAAGACAGTGGTGGGATATTGTGACAAGACTGAATGAAATGAATACCTCACTGAGAATAATGCACCCAGCTCGACTCACATTGAGGTTTGAAGGAAGGATACATAGTTTCATGGATAAACAGCAGATTAGAAACTTCACAGATAAAAAACAGCCTTAAAGGAAACACTGAAAGGTCTACTTTAAGACAAGAAAGACCAACACACACTGCAAACTTATCTGCAAGATGACATTAAAGCCTATGATAATCATCTCCCTCAATGTCAATGGATTAAATTCACAAATTAAAAGACACATAATGGCAAAATGGGTCGAAAAGATAAATCCAACCTTATGCTGCCTACAAGATACACACCCGAATAATCAGAACAAACATAGACTCAAAATCAAAGGCTTGAGGAAAATCATCCAAGCAAACAAGACCCTCAAAAAAGCTGGAATGGCCAGCTTTGGTTGATGACACCAACTTTATACTCAGAAAGTTGGTAAGGAACAAAATGGACACTTTGTACTAATCATGGGATATGTACAACAAGAAAAAATCAGACTTTTAAACATATATGCACCCAATGTTAGACCAGCAAACTATCTAATAAAATTATTGACAAATCTGAAAGAAGATATCAATAGTAACACAATAATTGTGGGGATCTCAACATGGGCTTTTCAACACTTGATAGGTCAACCAGACTGAAACTCAACAAAAACATACTAGCCCTGAAAAGAGAAGTGGAAGTAAAAGGACTAGTGGATATATATAGGATACTCTATCCCAAAAAACTTAGTTACACATTCTTCTTCAATGTACATGGGTCATTCTCCAGGATAGACCACATGTTGACACAAAAAACATACATTCATAAAATCAAGAGGATAGAAATCTTGAAGCTACATTTGCTGACCACAGGCTCTGAAATTAGATGTAAACTACAAAGGGACACAGAAGAAAAACTTTGACAATTGGAAATTAAACAGCCTGCTACTGAACAACCAGTGGGTCCGAAATGAAATCAAAAAGGAAATCAAAATTGTCCTGAAAACAAATGATAATGAAGACAGAAACTGCCAGAATCTATGAGACACAGCAAAAATGGTCCTGAGAGGAAAATTTATAGCTTTGCAAGTACACATCAGGAAAGAAGGGGCATACCTAAATAATTTAATGAAGCAGCTCAAAAAATTAGAAAATTACCAACAAAAAGAACCAAAAATAGGGAGACAGAAGGAAATAACAAAGCTGAAAGCAGAAAACAAAAGCAAAAGTTGGTTCTTTAAAAAAATAAACAAGAACCATACATCATTGTCAAAATTCACAAAGGAAGAGAGAGAGAAATCTTATAACCCATATTAGAAATGAAAAGGGGGAAGATAACCAGCAGATATTGCAGAGATCCAAAAGGTAATCAGAGACTACTTTGAGAAACTTTATGCTACTAAACATGAGAACTTAGAAGAAATGGGTAAATTCTTGGACACTTATAACCTTCCATATGTAAGTAAGGAGGATGCTGCATATCTAAATTCCCCCATCACTATGGAGGAAATTGAGACTGTAATTAAACGTCTGCCTAAAAAGAAAAATCCAGGCCCAGATGAATTTACTAGTGAATTCTTTCAAACTTTTCAAGAGGTGCTCCTACCTATCCTAGCTAGGCTCTACCATGAAATTGAAAAACCAGGAACACTCCCAAACAGCTTTTATGAAGCCAACATCACTTTGATATCAAAACCAGACAGAGATGCTGCCAAAAAAGAAACTTACAGACCAATATCCCTGATGAATGTAGATGCAAAGATCTTCAACAAAATCCTGGCAAATAGGATACAATACATCATCAAGAAGATCATAAATTATGACCATGTAGGGTTCATCCCAGGAATGCAAAGATGGTTAAACATCTGTAATTCTATCAACATAATACAAAACATCAGCAACAAGAAAAATAAAAATCACATTATCATATCAATATGCTCAGAGTAAGCATTTGATAGGGTCCAACACCAATTCTTGATCAAAACTCTCAGCAAGATGGAAATGAAAGGAGCCTTACTCAATCTTTGAAGCCATCTACCACAAGCCAATGACAAATATATCCTCAATGGAGAAAGCTAAAAGCCTTTCCTCTACATTCTGATACAAGACAAGGCTGTCCGCTCTCACCACTCCTCTTCAACATAGTACTGGAAGTACTTGCTATAGCAATCAGGCAAGAAAAAGATATCAAAGGAATCCAGATAGGAAAGGAAGAAGTCAAGTTCTCGCTAGTTGCAGATGACATGATACTCTACTTAGAAAACCATAAAGACTCTAGCAAAAAGCTTATAGAAATATTAGATTTATATAGCAATTTGGCAGGCTACAAAACTAGCACACAAAAATCAATGGCCTTTTTATACACCAATAATGATAGGGAAGAGATGGATATTAAGAAGACAATTCTAGGGGCCGGGCGGTGGCGCTGGAGATAAGGTGCCTGCGCTAACCTAGGACGGACCGCGGTTTGATCCCCTGGTTCCCCATATGGTCGCCCGTGTCTGCCACGAGCGACTTCTGAGCGAATAGCCAGGAGTAACCCCTGAGCATCACTGGGTGTGGCCCAAAAACCAAAAAAAAAAAAAAGAAGGCAATTCCATTCATATTAGTGACACAGAAAATCAAATATGTCAGAGTCGTCAACTTGACCAAAGACGTGAAGGGCTATACAAAGAAAACTACAGATTCCTGCTCCAAGAATTAAGAGAAGACACACGAAAATGGAAACACTAACCTGCTCATGAATTGGCAGAATTAACATCATTAAAATGACAGTACTCCCCAAAGCATTATATAAATTTAATGCGATCCCTCTAAAGACACCAATTACATTCTTCAAAGAAATGGATCAAACACTTATGAAGTTTATCTGGAAGAATAAATATCTTAGAATAGCTAACGCATCCTAGGGAAAAGGAATATGGGAGGCATTGCTTTCCCCAACTTTAAACTGTATTACAAAGCAATAGCTATCAAAACAGCATGGTATTGGAATAAAGACAGACCCTCAGATCAGTGGAATAGGCTTGAGTTCTCAGAGATTGTTCCCCAGACATACAAGTACCTAATTTTGACAAAGGAGCAAGATATCCTAAGTGAAGCACGGAAAACCTCTTCAACAAATGGTGCTGGCAGAACTGGTTAGCCACTTTCAGAAAGCGAACATAGACCCCCAGTTAACATCATGTATGAAGGTAAAATCCAAATGGATTAAAGACCTCGATATCAGACCTATACCATAAGTATATAGAACAACATGTAAGTAAAACATTTCATGACATTGAGACTAAAGGCATCTTCAATGAGGAAACTGCACTTTCCAAACAAATGGAAGCAGAGATAAGCAGATGGGAATATATGAAGCTGAGAAACCTCTGCACCTCAAAAGAAACAGTGCCCAGAATACAAGAGTCACCCACTGTGTGGGACAAACTGTTCACCCAATACCCATAACATAAGGGCTAATATACAAAATATACAGGGCACTGACAAAACTTTACAAGAAAAAAATGTAATCCCATCAAAAATGGGGAGAAAAAATGAACAGACACTTTGATTAGAAAGAAATACAAATGGCCAAAAGGCACATGAAAAAAATCAGTAATCATCAGGGAGATGCAAATCAAAACAAAGATGAGATACCATCTCACACCACAGAGATTGGCACACATCACAAAGAACGAGAACAATCAGTGCTGGCGGAGATGTGGAGAGAAAGGAACTCTTATCTACTGCTGGTGGGAATGTCGTCTAGTCCAACCTTTATGGAAAGCGATATGGAGATTCCTCCAAAATCTGGGAATTGAGCTCCCATTCGACCCAGCTATTCCACTCCTAGGGATATACCCTAGGAACACAAGAAGATAATACAAAAATCCCTTCCTCACACCTATATTTATTGCAGCACTATTCACCATAGCCAGGCTCTGGAAACAACCAAGATGCCCTTCAACAGATGAATGGCTAAAGAAACTGTGGTACATGTACACAATGGAATATTATGCCACCACCAGGAGAGATGAAGTCATGAAATTTTCCTATACATGGATGTATCATGCTGAGTGAAATAAGTCAGAGGGAGAGAGTGAGACGTAGAATAGTCTCACTCATCTATGGGTTTTAAGAAAAATAAAAGTCCTTTTGCAACAATCCTCAGAGACAATGAGAGGAGGGTTGGAACTTCCAGCTCACTTCATGAAACTCACCACAAAGAGTGGTGTGCGCCGTTATAGAAATAACTACACAGATAACTACCATAATCATCTCAATGAATGAGGGAACTGGAATGCCTGTCTGGATTACAGGTGGGGGTGGGGTGGGATGGAGGGAGATTTGGGACATTGGTGGAGGGAATGTTTCACTAGTGAAGGGGTTGTTCTTTACATGACTGAAACCTAATTGCAATCATATATGTAATCAATATGTTTAAATAAAGAAAAAAGTTGAGATGGCAACCATAAAAAAGGAATCGATACAATCCTGGAATTTTCAGATGATATATAATCTCACTATTATGTTAAATGAAATAAGTCAGAAGATGGATAAATACAGAATGATAGCACTTTTTTGAGGTATATACACCATCTATACATATAATACTCCAAGAGCAAATACAATGGTCTGATAGTGTAGAAACTCTAAGCACCGTACTTGTCAGCATTTAGCGGAAGAAGTATTTAAATCAGGTGAAAGGGAACAACACAAAGTCTCAATTATCCATTATACCATAAAGTAAGCAGCAACAATAAAAACAATGGTTTAGGTTTAGGTCTTTAACTACAAAGGCCTATAGTAATGTCTTAGGGTACTTATCCACAGATACAGGTGAAAAATATGTTTGGAAGCCAGAGACTCTAGCTGCAGTCTTAACCTTAGTAGGTATAAAATAACTTTTCAGCTTCTTTGTCCACAGTTGTCTCTAATACAAAGTGTGGACACCCTAATTTTACACTTCACTGTCAGTCATACTAATTACTATATACAGTTTGCATTATGATAATGTCTTGATAAAACACCCCAATATACCCTTTCCTTTTACTTTATGTTCTCTCTTAGGATGAAACATATTCAGACCACTGAAACAGTCAACTGCAAGTCACAGACTTATGTTACAGAACCTAATCATCACACACGTTTTGGCAAATTAACATTTCCTTTCTCTTTCTCTTCCCTACTTCTTTCCTTCTCCCCTTTATTTCTTCTTCTCTTCTTTATCATCATCAATTCAGTATATGTCAAATAACACCCTCACTGTTAGTTTCTCTTTAGGTAAGGAACTTCCATACATAAGACACCACATACTACATATGGTAGCTATCTACATAGTTAAGCTTCATTGCTTAGTACTAGAGAAGCAAAAAACTATGTGCATACTAAAATGCTCCAGCCATTATTTAACCCTGAAACCCTCATTTTGCAAGGCCCAACCCCATCACTGATGAAGTTCCTAGAAATTGGGAAAACCTCCCAACTCCACCACACAGGCCCAATCTCTTTTATTTTACTTAATTTTTTTAAATCTATTTTTACTCTATTTAATTATTTTTCTTTTCTCCTCTTTCTTATCTTTTGTTCTCCCTCTCTTTCCTAAGCTATACCTAAGTTAATTATTTATGTTAATTCAACCATCCCTTAAGAGCTCAGACCCATCTTATTAACATCAAACCTCTAACAACAACTTAAGAATAGATCACTAATGTATATCATTTTGTGGGCATGAGTACATAGACAGAGAGGACTCCTCTCTGAGAGCCAAACCTAAGTTGTAAGTAATCCATGCCTAGAGTGTATATAGTCGTTCTATATATTATGCCTCCTCCCCCCTTCAGAAATCCTACTATCCCTTCACAACCCCAATCCTGATCCAATATCCCTCCTTATTTAACGCTCTTTACCATCGGTTCTTAACTCGTTAGGTATTGAGACCTACGTACTACCCCAATAAGCAATCACCCAGCTCCCAAGTGAAAGGACACCCTCTCAGCCCCACATCTCATCCCGTGGCAAGAAACTACAACTAAGACTCCTGCTGACTCATGCCCTGTGGCCCTCCTTCTCAACCCCTCCTAATGTGAACTGTTGCTTGATACCAGATTTAGCTCCATAAGGACTCCTAGTGCAAGAACTCTACCAAACCCCTTTCTACAGCAAATCATTTCTCAAACTCACCAAGACCAAGGTGTGTGATAAAAATGTGCACTGGATTCCACCCCCACAATAATATCTTAAATGATAATGGAAAAGCCTATATTTCCTTTGTATATGTAATACTTCTATAATACTACTTCTTAACCTATTTATCTTCATTCTACATCACTTTTTTCCTTAATTCATTTTTAATTCATTTTATTTATTTCTTTTATTTTAATATAATTTTTATTTCGATCATAGTGGTTTACATATTGTTGACAATAATATTATAGGTACATATTTACATAAATCAGGGGGTTCCCATCACCACTTTTTCCTCCCTACACCTCCGTGTTTGTCCTACCTCCCATATCCTCCTCCCCCCACCCAAAGGCTGCTAGAATATGTGGTCCCCTCTGTACCTAGCTTACTACTTAGTAGTCTTGGTCTTGGTGCCTCCCTTATTTCCCCCTCTAACTGGGAGGCAGGACTAGATAGTTCAAGTTGTGTGGTTTTGTTTGAAAAAGAGAAAAGTAGTAAACTGGGGTAAAAGTCTAATATGCTGAAGGTGGGCAGAATCCTTCTAGAGGCTCTCATCGTAGGTTTGAGAGATGAAGGAGAAAAAGAAGGTGAAACACCCCAACAATACAAAAAGAAGGGTCAAATATCCAGTGAGCACTCCAGCGATAACGATAGGCAGCACAATAAAAGCCATGGTCTTGAGTCAGCAAATATGGCAGAGCACATAAAGAAAGAAACGAAAAGAAATAAAAAACATATAACTATATATGGGGACAATAACTTCAATACCCACTCCAAAACAAAGAAATCAACACAAACAAGATAGATAAATAAAAATAAGAAAAAATAATATTAAAAAAATGAAGTAAAAATAATATATAAAAATAAAAAAATAAAAAATAAAATAAAATGTTTTGTGCTTTTTGTCCTTTTTCCCTCCTGCACTGGCACAGTAAATATTGGAGTTATTTGAAAAGAAATTCACTTGGCCTAAGCGTTTTGGGGTTTCTCCACCCTCAGAGTATGTTGTCACGGCATTAACTCTAGACTCCGTTCAGGTTCAATTACTCTCTCGGTGGTGCTTTCATGGTGTTTGGAAGATTTCTACTTCGTCGTGGGTGATGAAATCAGACCTCTCCATCTAGAGATTTCTGTGTCTACACAGGTCCAGGAGTGGGACTTTGATGAAGTATTTCTTTGTGGTTCTATAAGTTCTGCTCCCTCAGTGTCATATTAATTCATCTTTTGTGGATTGTGGTCTTCTCTTTGCCCTGCTCCTAGGATGGAACCTAGGATAGCATCTTTCACTGTGTTTCCAGAAGTCCCATTCCTTTGGAGTTTTCTCTGTCAGACCTTTGGAACTGGAGATTATGGTTTTTGTGTGGTTCGTAGATCAAACCCTAGTCTAGGGCTTATTTTTTTTTGACTCCAAGATATATACAGCCTGGTCTTGGTTCTAGTCATTAGTCATCTGTAGATCGCAATCTTGGTGTTTGGACCAATCAGAGTGACAAGTCTTCTGATTTTGTCTTATCATTATTAGCTGGTGAGGTAGGATTATCTGCTCTTAGGTCAAGTTGATGCCATTTTCCTCGCTGTCAGGATATCATATTAGGGTTGGCACTTGTTGGTGGCCCAGCGGTATTAAGGATGTCCCAGATGGGATTCGTTTTCTGAAGCTGTTATGAAGAATTGTGTCGATTCTATGTTTGGGATCCAGGATTCAAGGCCTGACGGATGGTGTATAATCACCTGAGGCCTAAGTTGGGTCCCTGTGACATATTTTCAAGGTGGGAGATATCCTTGTATTGTAAGCAAGTATGAGTTCTTATCCTTAGTAGATAAGAGCTCTTTTTTATATGTGAGATTTCCCCTTTTTTAGTGTGCCTTTGCAGGGAGAAATGGTGCTACTTTATATTGTCGGTGCATTTGGGGGTGGACAGAGAAGGAAACCTTAACAGGTCACGCATCCAAAAAAGGTAAAAATAGGAATGAATGTATATGTGCTCACATATGTATCTCTAGAACAAACATTTAAAACAATGAATTAATAAAATAATTAAAGGTACAAAGTGATGCAAGAGACTACCTTAGTTTTGGGGAAAAGCAGGTAAAGAGGTGGTGTAATACAGGTCTTATACTTGTGTTGAAAGTATAGATTTCCACATTATCTTTTGGTATTTTCTTGTGGTGGGTGGGTTCCCTGGCACCTTTACGTCACATCCCCTGACCTTCTTGAGATTGGCAAATGATTTGCGGCAAGGAAGTCTTGGAAGACTTCTTGTATTGGGGATACTTTTAGAGCTAAGTCCGGTTTTAAGTAACAGTACATGTTAGGGAGAGTTGGTGGGGAGTGCCACGCAGCACGAGTCCCCAAGGGAGTTGGTTTCCTTTTCTTCCAGGGGCGAGGTGTGGGTTTGACTGGGTGTCCCTTCGCTTTGGAGTTGGGTACTGGTTTGTTGAGGTAGGAGGTCAGTCTTGATGCCTAATGGATTAAGAACTGAGCGTGAGGAGTTTTAATGTGGTGGGAGGTCTGGATGGGATTGAGGGATGAAGGAATAGTTGGATTTCAAAAAGGGAGGAAGGGAAAAGTATATGAAAGGGGTAGGAAAGAAGAAAAGGAAATTAGAAAGAAAGGAAGAAGAGAAAAGATAATAGATGAAAAGAGAAATAAAAGAGAAAGTAGTGGGGCCGGGTGGTGGCGCTGGAGATAAGGTGCCTGCCTTAGGACGGACCGGACCGCGGTTCGATCCCCCGGTTCCCATATGGTCCCCCGTGCCTGCCAGGAGCAACTTCTGAGCAAATAGCCAGGAGTAACCCCTGAGCGTCACTGGGTGTGACCCAAAAAAAAAAGAGAAAGTAGTGAGAGAAGAGGGGAAAATAGCAAGGGAATGCTAGTTTGCTTGAATGTGATTGATGATTAGGGCCTGTAGTACAGGTCTGTATGTCACAGTTGCTGTTTTGGTCGTCTGACTGGTCACGTGCTTCAAATCCTAACAGAAGGTATAACCTAGTGATAAAGTGTATGTTAAAGAGTTTTCTCGGGACGTTCTCGTAGTGCAAGCTGGGTATGGTATCTAGTGTGACTGAGCCCTGAGATGCCATCTTAGTTTGTCCACCCATTGTGTCCAGGAGCGCCTGTGTACAGAAAAGCTAAGAAGTTATTTAAATATAATAAGATTAAGGCATTTAAACAGTGTTATGGGATGTTTCCATTGGAGCCAGTGATTTCCCATCGTATACTTTACCTGTGATCCTGTGTAAGATCCCTAAGGGATTATTATGGGCCTTTATAATGGAAGGCTGATTATTTACCTGTACTGTCTATGCTGCTGTTTTATTGTTGCTGGTTTCTTTGTGATATAATGCACACAAGAGTTTGTATTGTTCATTTTTCATGAATTTTGGGCACTGCTCCCGAGTATATGTTGATTATCACAGTGTTTGTTGTTTCTAACCTGTTAAACACTGTTATTTGATTGTTGGGTATGAGTTGTATATAAGGTGTATGTTCTAGGTGTTTCAGAATAGTGCTATCATTCTGTGCTTATCTTTTGTCTTCTGACTTACTCCGTTTAACATAATATGTTCTAGGTCCATCCACGTTGCTGCAATTCTGTGATTGTATCATTTATGACTGTCATGTAGTATTCCATTGTGTATAGATACCACATCTTAATTATCCACTCATCTGTTGTTGGACATCGAGGTTGGTTCCAGGACTTGGCTATTATACTGAGTGCTGCAATAAATAGTGGGGTGCACATGTATTTTGGAATTAATGTCCTTCCTACTTGGGGGTATATACCTAGAAGAGCAATTGCTGGGTCAAATGGCAGCTCAATTCTGAGTTCTTTGAGCATTCTCCAGACTGTTCTCCATAGGTGTTGGACTAGGGGACATTCCCTACAGCAGTGGATAACAGTGCCTTTCATACTATATCCTCGCCAGCAGAGGTTGTTCTCATTATTTTTTATGTGAGGCATCCTCACTGGTGTAAGGTGGTATCTCATGGTTGTCTTGTTTTGGTTCTCCCTGATGATATGTGGAAGTGAGCATGTTTTCATGTGTTTGTTGGCCATCCTTATGTTTTCCACAGAGAAATGTCCATTCATTTCATCCCCCCATTTTTATGACTTTATTTGGTTTTGGGGGGCTCAGCTTTCTGAGTGCTTTGTATGTTCTAGATATCAGCCCTTTATCTGATATATAGAGTGAAAAGATTTTTCCCATTATGTTCATTGTCTTCTTGTATTAAGAAGGGTTTCTTTCATCATGCAGAAGCTTTTTAGTTTGATGTAGTCCCATTTGTTTATGTTTGATGCTAAAGTTCTTGCCATCGGTGCTCCATCCTCGAATACCTTTATGATATGTAGGTCTTCGAGTGTTCTGACTATTTTATTCTCGATAAACTTTATAGATTTGGGTCTGATTTCAAGGTCCTTGATCCATTTCGAGTTGATTTTTGTATAAGGAGTGAAGTATGGGTCAATTTTCACTTTCGTACATGTGGTTTTCCAGTTGTACCCACACCATTTGTTGAATAAACTTTCTTTGTTCCAGTTCAACTTGATGCCTCTCTTATCAAATATTAGTTGGGTGTATATCTGGGGGTTTATGTCTGGGAATTCTGTACTGACCCACTGGTCTGAGGTCCTGTCTCTGTACAGTACCATGCTGTTTTGATCACTATGGCTTTATAGTATAGTTTTAAGTTAGGTAAGGATATGCCACCCAGCTTCTTGTTTTTTTTAGAACGTGTTTGGCTTTCCTGGGTCTTTTGTGGTTCCAGATGAACTTTGTGATTGATTGTTCTAGTTCTTTAAAGAATGATGTCTGAATTTGGATAGGGATTGCATTAAATCTATATAGTAGTTTGGATAGGATAGTCATTTTGACTATATTAATTTTACCTATCCATGAGCATGGGATGTTCTTACATTTCTTGATGTCCTCTTCAATTTCTTTCAAGAGTGTTCTGTAGTTTCCCTGGTATATGTGCTTCACTTCCCTTATAAGGTTGATTCCTAGGTACCTGATATTTTTGATACTATTTTAGTTGGAAATGTATTTTTAATCTCTTTCTCCTAGACTTTGTTGTTTGTGTATAGAAATGATTCTCTCTTTTGTGTATTGACTTTGTATCCAACCACTTTGATGTATTGGTTAATTGTTTCTAGGAGTTTTACTGTGGACTCTTTTGGTTTTCAATGTATATCATCATATCGTCTGCGAATGGAGATAGTTTAAATTCCTCTTTCCCAATTTGGATTCCTTTGATTCACTTCTCTTGTCAGACTGCTATTGCTAGAACTTCTAAGGTTATATTAAATAAGAGTGGAGAGAGTGGACATCCTTGCCTAGTTCCTGACCTTAGTGGGAATGCTTCTAGCTTCTCGCCATTAAGTATAATGTTGACTGTAGGCTTTTCATACCAATCTTGAGGAAGGTTCCTTCTAAACCTATTTTATTGAGTGTCTTTAACATTAGGGGTGTTGGATTTTATTAACTGCTTTCTCTGCATCGATTGATATGATCATGTGGTTTTTGTCTTTCTTGTAGTTGATGTGATGTATAATGTTGATTGATTTGCGCATGCTGAACCAACCTTGCATTCCTGGTATAGAACCCACTTTGTCATGGTGTATGACCTTTTTGATGAAGTGCTAGATTCGGTTTGCTAAGATTTTGTTGAGTATCTTTGCATCCAAGATCATTAGTGAGATAGGTCTGTAGTTTTCTTTCTTGGTGATGTCTTTGCCATCTTGGGGATGAATGTGATATTAGCCTCATAAAAGGAGTTGGGTAGGATTCCTATTTTTCCTATGGTTTGGAAGAGTCTATGGAAGAGTGGTCTTCTCAAAAGGATTGATAGAATTCACCTGTAAGTCCATCTGGGCCTGGACTTTTGTTCTTAGGGAGTTTCTTAATTATATCTTCAATTTCCTCTGAGGTGATTGGTCTGTTTAGACTTTCTAGTTCTTCTTTTTCTAGAATAGGAAGATGGTATTTTTCCAAGAATCTGTTCATTTCTACTGAATTCTCTAGCCTAGCTGAGTATAGTTGTTCATAATATGATCTCATGATATGTTGTATTTTTGGGGTTCTGCTGTAATCTCTCCCCTTTCATTTTTGATACTACTGATTTGGGTGTTTTCTCTCTTTTTTGGTGAGTTTTGACAGTGGTTTGTCTATCTTCTTTATTTTTTTCGAAAAACCAACTACTGGTTTCATTGCTTTTTTGCACTGTTTTCTTAGTTTCTCTTTGTTTATTTCTGCTCTGGTTTTTATTATTTCTTGCCTTCTGGTTGTGGTTGGATTTCTCTGCTGCTGTTGTTCCAGTTCCTTGAGGTGAGCATTTAAACTGTTGACTTTTTCGTTTTCCTATTTCTTGACATAGGCCTGTATTGCTATGAGTTTCCCCCTAATTACTGCTTTTGCTGTGTCCCACAAATTTTGACAAGTTGTCTCTTCATTATCATTTTTCTCAAAGAATGTTTTTATTTCTTCCTTGAGTTGTTCTTCAATCCAGCTGTTGTTGAGTAGCATGTTGTTTAATCTCCAGGTATTAGTTTTTCTCCATTGCTTCTTCTGGAAGTCAATTTTGACCTCTGTTGCATAGTGATCTGATAGGGTACTTCTAATGATCCTTACATTTGTGGTCTTATATAGGTTGGCTTTGTATCCTAAGACATGGTCTAATCTGGAGGAGTTTCCATTTGGAATGAGAAGAATGTGTATTCTGCTTTCTGGGGATGGAGGGTTCTATATAAGTCTATTAGCCCTAGATCTTCTAATTTTTCATTAGAGTTCTCATTTCTTTGCTATTTTTCTGTTTGGTGGATCTTTCCCATGGTGATATTGAAGTATTGAGGTCCCCTACTGTTATCACATTTCCCTTCATGTGCTTCTCCAGGCTTGCAAGCAGTTACCTCACATACTTTCTGCCTGTACATTAGGTGCATAAATATTGACCAGGGTTAGTATATCTTGATCTAATGTTCACCTGATCAATAAGAAGTGACCCTCTTTTTCTCTGATCACTTTCTTGAGGTTGAATACAATTTGTTCTGATATAAGAATGGCTGTCCCTGCTCTTTTTTGTTTTCCATTGGCCTGAATAATTAATTTACATCCTTTTATTCTAAGCCTGTGCTTATCCTGTAGTTGTAGGCATGTTTCTTGCAGACATCAGCAGTCCAATTTATTTTTCTTAATCCAGTTCTCTACTATGTCTCTTTTAATTGGAGAGTTTAGTCCGTTAACAGTTAGGGAGATTATTGAGAGAGAGGACTGTTGTGAAGTTATGTTGTGTGGGTTGGTTGTTGTTACAATCGGGGGTTTGAATTGTGTAATTCGTCTCTGAGTAGATCGGTTAGGATCGGCTTTGTTTGCATAAATAATTCAAGTTCATTCTTGTTTGAGAATGTTTTTAGTCTGTCCTCCCATATTTATGATAGTTTTGCTGGGTATTGGACCCTAGGTTGGAAATTTCTTTCATTCAGTCGTTTAAATATGTCATTTAATATGTCTTCTTGCTTGAATTATTTCAAATCTGAGATCTAGTTTGATTTTTATGTCCCTTCCTTTGTGCTTGAGGTTTTTTTCTCCCTAATTGCTTTATGGAGTTCATCTTTCTCTTTTTTTGCCATTTGGATTTCTATAAGTCTTGGTGTTGGTTTATTAGGGTCTATATAATTAGGGACTCTCTTCACTTCCTGGATTAGCACTGAAGTTTCTTTCCAGAGGGTTTGGAATGCTCTCTGCTATTATCTCCCTGACTACTTGTTCTTCCCCTTTCCATATTTCCTCCCCTTCTGGTATGCCCACAATTCTTAGATTGTTTCTTTTGTCCTTGTTCATTAGATACTGGACTTTTTCTTCCAGTGCTTTGCCTTTAGTTTCTTTGAAAAAAAAAAGGCTTCTTGATCTCTTTTTGTTTGCAGTTTTCCTTCGAGTTCTTTGATGTGCTTCTCCAACTCTGTGCTTTTGCTTGTAAGGCTTATTACTTTGTCATTTAAATCCTTCAATTCTTTTTGAATGGAATCTCTCATGTTCTGTAACATTTCTTCTTTAAGTTGGCTGATTTATTTGTCCATAGATTTCTTAGACTCGGTAGCCAGCATTTCTTTCATTTGTTTTATACATTCTTGCATTTCCTTCCTCATGGTGCTTTTAGGTCTCCTTCCCATGGTTCTGTGCATTTTGGTGGACTTGGAAACTTGCTAGGGTTTTTCTCCGTATCTCCAGATATTAGGGTTCTCCTTGATTTATCCATTTTTCTTTGCATTTATTGGTGTGGTTTGGAGTGCTGTGCCTTCTAAATTTAGTCTGCTTTGGTCCCCTGCGGCATGGGAATTGGTCCCCTCCCTGAGGTTTGTTCTGGGGGCGGAGCTTTTGGGTGAGCTCTCTCGAGTTTGGCTCCTCCTATGCTCTTTATGTGGCCTGATCCATTGCTTTTGACTTTTGTTGTCAGCTACTGCATTTCCGCTCCTGGTCACAATGTTTGCAGGCTCTGCTGTCCTCTCTTCTCTACCTGGGGATCAATGGAGCTCCGCCCCCTCTGAGCCTCAGTAAAAGTAATTCCTTCAGGCAGACCCTGCCCATTGCTGCCCTCTGCCCTTGGGGAGTCCCGTATCCACTCCAGGGCTCAGGAGGGTAGGCTGCTCTAGGTCACCCAAAGGTCCGGGTGGCAGGCCCAATCTCACTCAGTCTAATGGTCCTAGCCTCTCCCTGCGGCACAGGGTGAGTCAGGTGCACGGTTCTCGTCACCCCTCCTACACTCCATTCAGGCTTGGGGACACTGGAGAGGGGTGTGCAGGGTGGCAACGGAAAGCAGGTCTAGTGTGCCCACGTGGGGAGTGGGGAATCATCTGTTCTGCTCTCCACTTGGGCCTTGGGTCCCTGGGATGGGGTGCTGGGAGTGGCAGCAGCAGGCGCTGGTCAAAGGCACTCAGGTTGGGAAAGGGGAGTCACCCTGACCACTCTCTACTCAGGCCTGGGGTCCTGGGATGGGGCACTGTGAGTGGAGGCATCAGGCACGGGTCAAAGGCACCCACGTGGGTAGAGGGGACTCACCTGGTCCACTCTCCATTAGGGCCTGGAGTCGCTGGGATGGGGTGCTGGGAATGGCGGTGGCAGGCGCGGGTCCTATTTCTTTTATATATATGTGTGTATATACATATACACACACTTTTTTTTTCTTCTCTTCCTTCACCTGTTTTGGTTCTGCTTAATACAAAAACCTACAAGAAAAAGTCTTGCCTGGGATAAAAGCTCAGGTCAAAACGAGGGCGGAGAGATGATGTAACCTGTCATTCTCACTCCCAAATGCACAAGCAATATAATAAAGCACCATTTCTTTTTTCAAAGACATACTAAAAATGGGGAAAATTTATGTATAAAGCAAGCTCTTATCTACTAGGGATAAGAACTCATATGTTTTACAATACAGGGCTGCCTCCCACCCTGAACATGTGTCATGTGGACCCAATTTAGTCACCATGTGGTAAGACAGTGACCATCCAATCCCAAGCCCTAGATCTCAGACATAGAACCAACACCCATCTCCACAGCAGCTTCAGAAATCAAACTCCCTCTGGGACATTCTTGATACTACTCTGACACCAACATGTGCCAGTTTTGATATAACATCCTGACAATGAGAAAATAGCAACCACTTGATTTAAAAGCAGGTTGTCTTTTCATCTCACAATATGATGAAATCAGAAGACACAACATCCTTTGAATTGTGTAAAAAATAAGATCACTAACTACAGAAGACTGACCTTGACAACCATGACTGGGCAAAACTTATACTGGGACCAATATTAATCTATGACCTGTACAACAAACAAGATCTCTAATTCCAGAGGTCAGACTGAGACAAATGCAACTGAGCAGAACTTCTGGAAACATAATGAAAGACTATCCTAGGCTTCATCCTAGGATCAGTGCAAAAACCAAGACCACTGATTACAGAAGACTGATCAAAACAACAGTGATGGAACAACATGTCTAGAACTGTAAAGAAAGACTATTCTTGGCTTCATTCTATGACCTGTGCAAATACCAAGATTTCTAGTTACAGAGGCCTGATTTTATTATCCACACCTGAGCAGAAATTTTCCTGGCACCATAAAAAGACCTTGGGGAGTAAAAAAGAGCATGTACAGAGCCTTAGTTATTTCCATGACAGTATGCTTCAAGGGCGGAGAAACCCTGTATATCTTAGGCCAAGGGAATTACTTTTCTAATTTCCCCAATATTTACTATGCCTGTGCCAAAAAACAAACAAATAAAAAAGAAAACAAAGAGCTTTTTGTTTGATTTTTTGTCATTATAGTTTTGTTTTGTTTTTTTTGTCTTTTTTTGTATTTGTCTTTTGGTTATGTTTCTCTTCAATCTTCCCTTTCTTCTATTAAATTGATATTTATAACCTCTATATGGACTCCTCCCTTTTTTGTTTGTTTTTTTTTTGCCTTTTCCCCCCTTCAAACAGAGCCACATAACTTGAATAATCTTGTTCTGACTCAATTGAGGGGGAAAATGGATGGTACCAAGACCAAATCCAAAGTCAACAGCAACAGAATCAATACCCAATCTATAATAAACTAGACACAGAGGGGACCACTTATATTAGCAGTCTGGGGGGGAAAGGAGGGGTATATGGGATGCATGCTTGGAACAGGGGTGGAGGGAGGACAACACTGGTGGTGAGAATTCCCCTGATTCTATGGTACTATGAACCTAAAATATTACTGTGAAAGATTTGCAATTCACTTTGGTCACAATAAAAATTATTTAAAAACATATAAAATATCATGTAAAATATAAAATCATTATAAATTATCCTTGTTCTTTTCTACCTATCTACAGACTAGTACAATTTATGACTGGGTAAAAGGTAAGATAAATATAGCATGGATCAATATAATAAAATTGCAAAAAATGAAAGATACTTGGTTTATGACATGGAAATAAATTTACTCCAGCCAACAATGAACTTTATCAATAATATTTTCAGAATTAAATGTATGACGAGTGGAATAGCTTTGGGAACAGACCATCTATTTCAGTGTCTGGATGCAGAAACACACAAGGGACTATCAAGAATCTGTCCAGTTCAGACAAGTTCAGAGTCTTACCAGACAGTCTAGGGTTCTGGTGAACTTTCCAGGTTCTTCTATTATGCAGATAGGCTGTATATAATCTTTACTCAATGAGTTGACATAAATATATAAAAAAATTAAAAATAATGATTCAGTATAATAAATCCTTCAGCTATTCTCTAACATGTCAGGAGCTTTCAGTATAATAAATCCTTCAGTCATTCTCTAACATGTCAAATCCTGAGAATCAGGGCTCAGTTGGACAACTGTCACTTCAATCTAGCTATGTGTGCTCAGGATGTTTATTGTATTGGAGTTAATCCATATCCTGTGTCAGAAGTTTTGATGATACTAATTCTATGTGTTCTTGTAAATGAGTCTCACACACTTACCTGGAATAAGTACCTAATGAAAAGCTTTTATAAGTATTTAAGTCATAAATAAATACAATTTGGCCAGTTCTTTGAGTATTACGTTTTTGTGCAAAATAATTCAGTCACTGAGATGGAGGCACCTCTCACAATGATATGTGGGGCAGTCAGGCATGGTCAGACAATCATTCATTCATTCATTCATAAGGATGCACCATCTGCTCGTGCCAGTGTGATCTGGGAGTCAGTCAAAGGACAGAGAGCACATAGGATGGAGGAGCTGCACTGTTTGAGGAAGACTGGCAGTTATGAGAAGACCCTTCCTAGACACACACACAGATGAACACACATGCTTGTGCGTGTGCACGCACACACGCACACACACATAAGGAGACTGCTAAGATGCACCTGCTGGGGGCTGGTGCTAGCCTGCAGCCTATAACTGAGGTAGTTTCTGCCCTGCTCCTGCCATCCTGTCACCTGGCCATCTCTGAGTTCTCGGTATATCTGTGAAAAGAGCAACAGTGGCCACAGCTCAACCTGAAGTCTTGAGACAATGAAGCTTCTACGGCCCTGCTCAGCCTGGGAACACTACAATGGGTTATGCTCTGTGCTCAGGGTCCACACGAGTGCCTCACCTATTCATCTTGCCCATCCCCAAGAGGAGCTCTAGAAAGAAACTTCTGTATAGGCTCTGCCTTTGAGAAATTTCATGTGAAAGTCCCATGCTCTGAGTGATGATATGTGGGCTAGGCAGAGGCAGCCTCTGTGGCAATGGACTTAACATGAGGAGGGACCATGAGGGAGGAAGTAGCTCAATTGGTTCCTGAGGTCATAAAACTACTCCTGACACCCATGTTGTGCTGACACCCTGTCCCACTATGAAGAACCTAGCAGTTAACTTCCCTGACCAGTGTGGAGTCAGACAAGGGGTGATGGTGTGAGCCAATCCCTGGCTAGCTGAGCAGAAAGACCCACTTGGCCAGGTCAAGTGGCATTGGTCATTGAATCCAGGAATCCTGTGCACAGGTGGTCCTTGCTTATCCCATGAGGACCTCACACAGGTGCAAGAACTGTAGGACTTGTATGAAAGCATGGGCATTCCCACCTACTGTGCTGAGTCCCCTACATTTTACTTTCTCCAATGTCAAAGCAGACAGATGACAACAACCAAGTCTAAGAATACTTCCAGTCTCTAAATACCAAGGTGGCTGTAATTTATATTCCAAAGACTAAACTATTTAGAGGCACCTTTTAGCTTTGTGCATTGAGAGATGGAATGTGCATATAATTGTGTTTGTGAAGATAGTTTTGTCCAATAAAAAACATTGACTAAAGAAATTATTTTGCAATTGAGAGGTAAATGTTTACAATATTGAGGCATCTGTGACAGCCAGAGCTGAGGGCCAACAGATCTCTTCCAGAACAAGGGGGCTTCTCAGCTCTCTTCCTCTCCAGGATAGCCTTCAGAATCGTGAAGTTAGTGCTTGAACATGTGCCCAAACAGACCAGATTACAATGGACATAAAAAAACTGATTATTCAGAAATATTGTTATCAAACATTTGCAGAAGAAATCAGGTGACTGTGACTTCTAGCTGCAGTGACATTAGATAAGAGCACAGCAGGAAGCCCACTGCATCCTCTTTAAGAGCAAGAAAAGTTGAGTCTTTAGTCTTAACATCCTTCTAGTGTGCTCTGGTACCCAGACACCAGGGGTTCCTCCTAGGGACCAGGCACAGAACCTGCTGGCACCAGTGTGATGAATGTTGAACCCAAACTGGCTTATTGGGCATGAGTCAGCCTGACATCTAGAACTGATGGACTGGACACAGAAAGCATCAAATCCATTGGCCAATGAAACATTCTGCACTCCAAAGGAAATGATGGTCAGAATAAAAAGATAGCCTACTATCTTTTTATGCTATGTGGGAAAAGCTATTTGGTACATGATCACACTCATCAGATAAATGATTGCTCTCCAAGATATATAAAGCACTGGTAGAATTCTGAAAGCCAGTTAAACCAGACCCATTAAAAATGTGGAGGAGGATAAAAGATGAAATGAACAGGAGCTGGAGAGATAGCAAAGAGGTAGGCCATTTGCCTTGCAAACAGCTGACCCAGAATGGACTGTGGTTCTATGGTACAAATCTCGGTATCCCATACGGTCCCCATGCCTACCAGTAGCAATTTCTGAGTGCAGGGTCAGGAGTAAACCCTAAATGCCACCAGATGTGACCCCCCAAAATGAGGGGCATGAAAGCTAGCGCAGTGATATAGCTCTTGCCTTGTACATGGCTGTCCGAGGATGGACCTGGGTTCAATCCCTGGAATCTCATATAGTCCCCAAAGCCAGGAGCGATTTCTGAGTGCATAGCCAGGAATAACCCCTGAGTGTGAGTGGGTGTGGCCCAAATCCTGCTCAAATAAAGCATAAAGATGACCAAGGATAGGTGAAAACATGTTCTGTACCAGTATCAGGAAATGTAATTTAAACAATGAGATATGAGACATCACAATGAGACTGGCAAAGTCACAAAGAGCAAAATCAGTCCTGGTGTTGATGTAGGGAAACAAGAACTCATTCACTGCTGGTGGAATATCGATGGTCTAGTCTTTTTTGGAAAACAATGTAGACATTCTTCAAAAAAACTAGTAATTAAACTTCCGTATGACTTTTACAATTCTGAACATCCATTCCAAATGCCCAAGAAATCTACTCATAAGATATATATGAAAGAAAAAATCCAAATGTTCAAGAACAGATAACTGGATAAGAGAAGTATAGTACATATGTGCAAAATGGAATACTACTCGGATAAATGTGTAAAATGAAATCATGCCGGAGAGATAGCACAGTGGTAAGGTATTTGCCTTGCATGCGGAAGGACATTGGTTTGGATCTCGGCATCTCATATGGTCCCCTGAGTCTGCCAGGTGCGATTTCTGAGTGTAGAGTCAGGATTAACCCCAGAGCGCTGCCAGGTGTGACCCAAAATCAAAGGAAAAAAAGAAGAAAAAAAGAAATCATGCAATTTACTGCTATTGTGTGTAGAGCTGGGGGTATCATGCTGAGTGCAGAGAGAGGTAGAGGTACAGAAAGAATGACCTCACATGTGGGATATTGAGAATAAATGTAAGAAATAAATTATCAAAGTCAGCAGAAATTGGCTTAAAGGATGAAAGTTAGCACAGGGATTGTGAGGGGTGAAATACAGTGATGGAGGAAATTGGATACCTGGGTAGAGGTAGTGGTGCTGGCATGAGCTCATATAAGCTCATATATCTTACTAATATCAGTTAACAAAACACTATATCTTCAAAATATTTCCAAAGGACCTGAAGAGGGGCACAAGAAGAAACTATGCCATTCATTAGCATCCTGAGATCTCTGGGTATCTCAGATAAAAACGGCTGAACTTGCTTGACCCTTGCACAAAGATCCAGGAGGGCCAACAAATACACAATCTTAATTGGGAAAACTCTGAATATTGTGTTTCAACAAAGTAATATTACATTTCTTTCTTTCTTTCTTTTTCTTTCTTTCTTTCTTTTCTTTCTTTCTTTCTTTCTTTCTTTCTTTCTTTCTTTCTTTCTTTCTTTCTTTCTTTCTTTCTTTCTTTCTTTCTTTCTCTTTCTTTCTTTCTTCCTTCTTTCTTTTTGCTTTCTGTCTTTTCTTTCTGTCTTTCCTTCCTTCCTTCACCCCTCTCTATTTTCCTCCCTCCCCCTCTCCCTTCAAGCTAACAGAAACCTGTATTCTGGGAGAGGAATTGGGATGAACAAGATTTTCATTAGAGAATTTAGGTGGAGGAGCAAATTTCACACTTTTCTCTAGGACTAAACTACTCTTAGTTCTCTTGCTGCAGAGACACATTTACCAGACACACATTTAATAAAATGAGTGCATTAGTCTCCAGCAAAACTTAGCTTGTATGAGAACTCAGGGCTGTGTAGGCTGTGTTGACCCTCTACTCAGCTCTTGAGGGGTGTAACTTGGGATGATAACATAGGAGAGGGCAAAAGAATTAATCCCACAAAATCAGCAATGTCTTCCCACCTCTACCTCTTGCCTGTGCTATAGTAAGTGGACCACAAGTACAGAAATCTCCATAAATCTCATATAGCTGTAGTTGGTATGGCTACAAATGTTCCAGAGAATTTAGGCTTCTGTCTCTACCAATTTATGCAGCTTAATTTTACTCTGTGATTTACTTATTGTCATAATCCAAGTTTTGTGTAACAGAAATAGAAATGAGTTTGACTTAATTATTTTTTGATTTTGGGTCACACCCAGCAACGCTCAGGGATTACTCCTGGCTCTATGCTCAGAAATTGCTCCTGGGGCCCAGGAGATAGCATGGAGGTAAGGCGCTTGCCTTTCATGCAAAAGGTCATCGGTTCGAATACCGGTGCCCCATATGGTCTTCCGTGCCTGCCAGGAGCAATTTCTGAGCATGGAGCCAGGAGTAACCCCTGAGCACTGCAGGGTGTGACCCCCCATAAAAAGTTAAAAAGAAAAAAAGAAATTGCTCCTGGCAGGGATTCAAACCATTGTCCTTATGCATGCAAGGCAAATGCCCTACCTCCATGCTATCTCTCTGACCCCTTGACTTAACTTTTTTTTAAAAATTAAAATTCAAACATAATAATTTACCAGGGTGTTCATAAAACAGTTGTTTCAGGCATTAAATATTCCAACACCAATTTCACCACCAGTGTAACCTATCCTCCATTGATGTTCTAAATTCCACCCATCCCCCAAGCCTGCCTCCTTAACAGACACAAAGAAAATTGTGTCTTTAAAGAATGGAGGGCTGGAAGATTGAGCTCATGAGATGAAGCTCACCACAACAGTTAGGGAAATAAGTTCACTGAGAACTATCATAACAATGTGAATGAATGAGGGAAGTGGGTGGGGTGGGGAGGAGGGAGAAGGGACATTAATATGTACCTAAAATACTACTGTGAAAGATATGTAAGCCAATATGATCAAAATAAAAATTAAAAAAAGAACAGATTGTCCTATCTGATTCAGTTTTTGGAACAGTTCTGGCCTGCAGATGAGCTTGGGAGCTATCCACCAGCTAGTGCTGAATCTATCCCAAACTGAGCCCTCAGGCTCTGGGCTCGTTCAGTCCAAGGAAGGAAGATGATTCTCTCGCTGTTTTCAAGCCCAGTTCTGCTGCCTAGGGGGTGTTCTACAACTTCCTCTGCATACCATATGTTTTTCCTGTGTTCTGAAGAGTGGTTGACCTAGGTCCTGTGGGAGTCATCCCAGAGAGCTATGATGGGAGGTTTCAGCTCCCAAAGTTGGCAGCTAGTATTCAGGAGGGGTCTCTTTATGTGGATAATGCAACTGAGAACCAATGTGCTGAGTTCTCCAATGAGATTTGCACTGGGAGAACTTGGCCAGTAATTTAGAAAATTCCTGAGTGGCTATTATTGGCAGAGTCAACTAATACTCATCACTCAGAAAAACATGATCTCAGGCAGTTGGTGATGAAAAAAGCAGCATGATCCTGGACTACAGAGATGCATGGGTGCACAGATATGTTTTGTCCCAAGAAAATTTCCCCAAGGACCCTGGAAGTGGATGTCTACAGAACTGTACAGCTTTTCTGTCCAATAATAAGGGTGGTACTGTCTCTTTTATTAATAGACATGGGCTGTGGGGTCGACAGAGAGCCAAGAAGAATAACATTAAACACAAACACAGAGAAGAATATCAGGAAACACAGAGAAGGATGTCATCAAACTTGGTCATGTGGATAGACATCAGCAAACACAGACAAGGAAAATATTTTAGCCAACATAGACATTGGGAAGGATATCCACAAACATGGACACAAGACACACGGACATCAATAAACATAGACACAGAAAAGACATCAGCAAACATGGAGATGAGGAAAGATATCAGTGAACACAGACACAGAGAAGGATGTCAACAAACACAAACATGGGAAAGATATCAGTGAATATGAACACAGAGAAGGACATTATCCAATATAGACAGGAGCTGTGGGAGCTCTTCAGGGGAGCTATTTTTTTTTTGCTTCCACCTAACCAAAGGACAACACTCCTGGGGGCTAAACTGAACATACTGTCTTATGTCTGGGACTGAGACCAAAAGGGCTCTCACTGGGAAATGACCTTCATCTATGATAAGTTGGTTCCTAGCCCTCCAGAAACTCAGCTGCTGGGTAGTTCAGTGAGACCCTTTTGAGCTCGGTCCTGCCATATGGTTTGTTTTGTTTACTTCAGTAAGATTATATTTTATATCATATAAGATTCGAAATTCTGAAAGTCTGGAGATAACACTTAATTTTTCTGCATCACACAACTAATATTCTGCAAAGCCTGTGATGGGGGTCACCAGTATCCGCTCTTCTCGAGACATTGGGTTCAAGTTCTTACAGTTTTTATCACTGTTACTCAGATTATATCACTCCTTCTGATTGATCTTAAAGGTCATTGATTATTATCTCGCATATAAATTTCATTCTTACATTAATCTCTGAGATTTCTATTCTGCTTTTGTATCTACAAGGTAAATTGTAAAACATTTTGTTCCATCTCTAATTTATGACATTTTATCATGCCTCTTCATTTCTTATCTTATTAAAGCTTTCACTTATTTTTTTCTTGGAAAAAATTTTATTTAAAGAAAATGAATCACATACTGACATAACTGATCATAATACATTTGTTTCAAAATAAGCAAGAGCAAAGTTATTGAAAAATAGAAAAAATAGAAAGCAAAAATAAAAAACAAAATGGGGGGGCCGGGTAGTGGTGCTGGAGGTAAGGTGCTTGCCTTGCCTGCGCTAGCCTAGGACGGACCGCGGTTCAATCACCCTGTTTCCCATATGGTCCCCCAAGCCAGGAGCGACTTCTGAGCGCATAGCCAGCAGTAACCCCTGAGCGTCACTGGGTGTGGCCCAAAAAACAAAAAAAATACAAAACAAAAACATAAATAAAATGGAAGCAAAGAAAAAAAGAAAAACTTTAGTAGCAAGTATATTTGTGAAAATTATTGAATCTCGAATAAAGTCATTAATACAATAGCAGAAGGTTTAGTAATCTTTTTTTTTTAAGATAACAGAGGGGGCCAGAGCGGAGGAACAAATGGTAAGTCATCTGTCTGCATTGCCTGGGCTAGTCTAGGATGGACTATGTTTCGATTCCCTGGCATCTCATATGGATTTCTGAGTGCATAGCCAGGAGTAACCCCTGAGCATCACCAGGTGTGCTATATTTTTGTGTTGTTTTTGGGCCACTTCATTTACTTTTTAAATGCTGCAGAGCTAGCTAAACTTTAGGGGTTGTATTATAGCTGATTTTAATGTCTTCTTACCCTGCAACGTTGCCATTAGTACTTATTACTTTTATTTTCCAAAGTGAGTCGACAATTTTTAATCTAAATGCCAAATCAGATTAGTACATTTTGGGTGTGAAATTGGCATCAATCTGTAGGAAGTTCAGTATTTTTAGGGATATACCTGATGAGGCAATACTTGTGAATGCCCATGTTTCAACCATTACTACTGTATGGAGACCCTGTACAGAGATAGTGTGGGTTGACATTGTGAATTGATATTTGCCTGGTACTGGGAGTTATATCCAGCCTGTACAAACAATTATGAGAGATACTATCTCATTTTACCCTTTTCTCTGCACTTCCTTCAACCTGAGAATCCTTTTAGCCTTCCAACCAAACTACCTCTCAGCAGTCAATTCTGCTCCACATTCACATAGCTGTGCTAAGACCCCAGGAGAAAAGGAGCTCTTACTGGGTATCTGGACAGGATGAAGGGGGCCCTAGGAAGGGCAGAGCAAGAAGAGAACTGGGTAACTGAAGTTCCTCACTGAACTAGCCCTGCACTTTTTGGTACCTGGTTTTCAGCTCCACTGCTGTCCTCATGTGTCAAGGCCAGATGGGGAGAAGACAAGGCAGGGAAAGGACACAGAAACTTAGACAGTGTCTGACTAAAATTCCCTATTCTGTACTCCAACTGATGAGGACTCCTCCTGGGGCTCATCCAGATCCTGTTAGCACCTGACCTTGCTTATGTGTCTGCTGTGGTCTAATCCTGCAAAAGACAGCTCAGGAGCCAGATAATGTTCATAGTCATCAATGGCAGGACTCTCATAGAAGGGGCCAGCTATGAAACTGTAGCACTGGGCTTAAAATGCCTCATCCTACAGATTATCCTTCCACCACCGTATAGGAGCACATTCAATATTTCCCCCATAAAACACTGTTTTCAGAGGCAGATATCTCAAGATGCAGCATGAATTTTCAATGCATTATAAAACATGGATCTTAGTAAAAATTTTATTTACTGTTTTTTCTTTAGGATTAGCTGCAAAGAAGGACATCAGAATAAATAGCTCATGTTCCCTTTACTCACCACATGCACTTCTCTGCAAGCAAGATGTTCTAATTGTCTATTTTATTTGAGATGGTAACACAGGACAACATAAAAATGTTTGGAAGTGGTATTTCTACTAACCAGCTATCTTGATACTATTCATTTTGCCAGATTTGGGAGTGTTTTCTTTCTTTAGGACCTTCTTTAAACCCAGCTCTGATATGACCCTTAAAAATGAAAGTCCTCCTGGCCTTCTGCCCCTGAAACTCCCAGGTGTGGAGCTGGTGAGATCTTCATCTCATCACCTGGACTTCAGAGTGTAAACAGGGTCTCCCCAAACTATCCTAACTCAGCACAATTTCCATCTCTAACAGGAAAATTGGCACTGATTTAAAAGGACAGACAATGATTAGTTTTATTTTCCTTTTTTGGGGGTCTGGAGAGATAGCATGGAGGTAGGGCATTTGCCTTGCATGCAGAAGGACAGTGGTTTGAATCCCGGCATCCCATATGATCCCCCAGAGCAATTTCTGAGCATTGAGCCAGGAGTAACCCTTGAGGGCTACCAAGTGTGACCCAAAAACTAAAAAAACATTTTAAGTTATTTTTGGAAGAAGAGTAATTTCCCAAAGGATGACTAATGAAGCAGGTGGAATACCCCTTCCCCTACTGCTCAAACCTACTCTTTCTTTCTTGTTAAACAAAATTGAAAACAGACAGTCCTCTCTCTTTGCTTAATTTCTGTGTTGCAGATTGTTCCATTGTGTTAGGATTCTCTTAGAAATTTGTAAAGAAGGGATTAATACTGTGTCTACTTATTAGCATCAACCTATTAATTCACCTTGTAAACTCCCTGCATGCATTACCTTTCTATACTGAACCCCAGGACTTGTCCAAGACTGCACTCATTATCAAGTTAATTTGCAGAGAACTAGTGTCTACCCTTTATTCAGGAGAACCCTCAGAACAGATGTTCTTTTGCATTTATATACAAGAATACCATTCACACTGGACTTGCCAGCTGAGAGGGCATGAAAGGAGGAGAGAAGTAAGTACTGTGATCAGGTGAGGGGGGAATTACTTATTCGATCCTTCTTACCTTTTCACATTGGAACAGGAGAGTCTTACCAATAGTTGTGTCAAATCAAATCTCAAGAAAAACCTGAATTTACTCCACAAGTGAAGCGTGGCATTGGAGTTGAACATTTCCTCTTCTCCATTAGCAAATATGATTCCTGATAAAGTGATCAATATTTTATTTTTGAATCAATAAAGTGATTCAAAAATTTTATTGGAAAATGTTCTATTGATTTACTTTAGGTGAAAATGTTTATTTATGTATATTTTATTTAAATATGAATATGATTTAAAAGGCGGAGATAGCTTTGTGGCCATTGTCACAGGACTGAAGAAAAAGCAGTGGCATTGCAGCAGCTACTGACCGGTTGGCTCAGCAGGAACCAGAGTTGCCCCACAGCCTTTGAAGCCTGCTTTCCCTTGAGCTCAGAGAATGAAGACTTTCCACACTCAACTTCATAAAAAATCTCTATTGGTCTTCTGTAAATAAATATTGGAGTTGTTTGCTTAGATTCTTCTGAAGTATTCTTCAGAATAATCATTTACGCAATGAAATTGTGAAAAGTGCAACTTTAAAAATTGAAACCACAGGACTATACATAGGACACTTACCTTGCGCACAGCTGACCCAGGCACAGCATTTAACAGCACAGTCTCCTGAGCCTTTCCAGGTGTTGGGGTCGGGGATCAGCCCCCTTCTCTCTAGAGGCGTCTCGAGTGTTTCAAGGAGAGCCGGAAGCCATACAAATTTGCGAAGGTGATTTATTTCTGGTGCCAGGGTGGCACCAGGGTCAGTGCCGAGGGATGAGTCTCAGAGCAAAGACTCTGAACCATTACTTAAGCAGTGTTTTTATAGAGCACTTTTCCAAAGGAACAGCATATCTCACAGACATAGTTGTGCATTCGTTTGTTACATATTACTTAGGAAAACAGTACAAATCAGTTAAAAGAAAGAGATATATTGCAAACAAAGAAACAATCATTTAAAACTTAACAGACCATCACTAAAGAGATAATTGCTAAAACTTAACAGACGACCACTGAAAGTTACATTTTTATCCTCTAGGAAAATATTAAACTTAAGGTTACATTACTATTTTAACAGATGCCGGGGTGGCCACCTTTACTGAAAATTTTGCAAGCAAAGATAACAGAAAGCATGAGCAAATTGGGCATATACTGAGTAGAGCCAGGTTCTTATCTCTTTCAGCAATTGTTAGCCTGTGGCTTTGAAGGTCAGGAAACAGGATGCCTTGAAAACTTAGGGAAACTCAAACTTAAACTATACGCATTTATAAAAAGCAAAAACTTCTTGTCCCTTTCACAGGTAAGTTTTCCCAAAGTAGAACCATTAGTATGCCCTAAGCACCATGAGGTATGTCCCCCCAAATCAGAAACCCCCTTAAAACCTGATTCCTCCTTACACACACAAAGGCCCAAGGTGACTCTTTCCAATCAGGCTGTTCTGTGATTTTTCAGGGACCTGTTTGCTCCCTTACCTCAGCAGTAGTCTGGATTCATCTTAGTTGTTGGAATCTCACAGAAGCGGAGTTGCCACAGGTCTGTGTCCACACTCTGCTCATCCCTCACTTTCAGCTCTTCTTACCCTGGAAGCTTAATAGTTTGCATGTCCATCCATGTATAGGAAAATTTCATGACTTCATTTCTTATGATGACTGCATACTATTTCAATGTGTATATGTATCACAGTTTCTTTAGCCACTCATCTGTTGTTGGGCATCTGAGTTGTTTTAAGACTCTGGCTATTGTAAATAGAACTGCAGTTAATACAGGTGTGCAGAAGGCATTATAGTATTGTGGTTTTTGTTCCTAGAGGAACCATCCTAGGAATGGTATAGCTGGATCATATGGGAGCTCAATGTCTAGGGTTTTTGTTTCTGGGCCATACACAGTGACATTCAGTGGTTACTCCTGCTATGTGCTCAGAAATAGATCTTGGCTTGGGGGACCATACAGGAAGCTGGGATTTGAGTCACTGTCCTTGGATCAACAGAGTGCAAGGCAACTATCCTATCACTGCGCTATTGCTCTGTAATATCCAGTTTTATGAGAAATCTCCGTATTGTTTCCCATGAAGACTAGGCTAGATAGAATGTCATGGGTATCCTTAGAGGAACTGCATTAAATACATAGAATTGATGTTTTTATATCTTCAGATCCATACTGAGACTGAGATCAGATCCATACCGAATTGATTACACATTATTTCCATTTTATTTCATACAGGGACCTTCCCATCATGATATATGCAAGATTTCCTTTTCCCCCAAACTCCATGAAAAACAAAAAGTAGTTTCATATAATGTAATTTGCTTCCAGAATTAGGAGCAAATTTTAATGAGCATCTACATTTTTATTGCCTTCTCTTTTTTGAGACCTTAAAATTCACATATATATTTAATTTATATATAAAGATATAAAATTATATATATTAAGCTGCAGAAAGACTGGACTGTTGTAAACATACTCTCAGTTTGCAAGGCCTTAGGTTATACAGAGGCACAGTCTGATACAGTCTGATCCCTGCATAGACATAGGACAACAGCAGCCAAGAATAACAAGTCCCTAAATGTCTCTGTATTAGCCACAGTAGATGCTGATAAAAAACTTTGTCATAAAGCTAACTTATCTAATTTTACTTTAGTTCAGTTAAATATCAATTTAGCAAATATATTAATTAACAGACTTAGGCCCCTGAGTTTAGAGAGAGTGCAGGGTTTAAGGCAATTATCTTGCTAGCAGTCAAGTCAGGGTAGAACCTGGCACTTCATATTGTCCCCCAAGACCTACAAAGTATGATCCTTGAGTGCAGAGCCAGGAGTAGGTCAGAAGTACTGTTAGATGCTCCCCTCCTAATGGACTTAGGTAAACATATTTTTACCTTATTGCTTCAGATATAAAAATAAATTAAATTATTGTTTCCATGTTATAAAATAATTATTAATCAGAGCCACTTAGGTATGCTGTGTCTCTTTTAGTCCATATTCTGCCTATTCTCTCTCTTCCTCCTGTCTAGTTTTGCCTTATCTTATGTCTAGTTTTGCCTCCTCCATGTGAGGCATGGGGTCACCCTCCCAGGAGGTCCTAGGTAAATACACACCCCCTTTATGAATTGGGGGAGTCTAGCAGGATCAGATGCAGATGTGAGGAGGTGTTACCTGGGTGCCCCCAATTGCATAATTTCATGTGAATGAATTACCCAAGTTTTATAAATTTTTCTTTAAGTGGAGAATGCTATGAGGTGAATGGCCACAAGCTACAGTGGGCAGATTCTTAGTCCTTAGAGGCTCTGTTTCTTAAGAACAGTAGCCAAAAGTGTGTAGGTTTTCATGTAAATAGAATTCCCCTCTTCCCAGGCCCACTCAAAGATTTTCCAGAATCTAAATCCTTTCTGAGTGTCTTATTTTAACAGACTTGTGGAGAACTGAGAGCAAGTCATTAAAAACCCTCATTTCTAGGGGCAGGAGAGATAGCACAGTGGTAGGGCTTTTACCTTGCATGCAGCAGACCCAGGACAAAATATGGTTCAAATCCTGGCATCCCATATGGTCCCCCAACCCTGCTAGGAGTGATTTCTGAGTACAGAGCTAGCAGTAATTCCTGAGCACTGCCGGGTATAAACCAAACAAACAAAAAATAAAATAAAAGCATCATTTATATTCAACAAAAACTTAAACAATGCACAGGCTGCAGTATGTAGACCACATTGTCCTAAGGCACCTGTGTAGGAGCAGCCTGAGACCTATATGGAGCCAATGAAGTGTCTGGACCCTGCAACTCTCAATGAGGCCAAAAGGAAGGATTCAAGGTGGAGCGAAATGTTTGAAATCATGGTGCTTAAATAATTATTAAGAGAAAGATGTAGATAGGTAGGCACACTCCTAGGCTCAGAAGAGATAAAGAGATGGACAGATATGTCCCTGAACTCTATGGATGATGTAAAGAGTGAGCAATGGACAGACACATGTTTCTCTAGACCTTAGAGGATATGGTGTGATGGACAGATAGATTTCTGGAGAGATAAAGGTGCTCCTTTTGATTCCAGGAGCAGGAGCAATTCTGTGGAGAGTCAAAAGGTTCTGTGTGGTTATGGGGGGTGGCAGTGGGATTTCTGTATGGGCAGGAGTCAGAGTGCATCTGAGTTCATAAGACCACGCATTCATAAGATTCATGATGTAATATCAGGGAAACTGTGAAGGTGCCTACAGAATAAACCCAACACATCCCACACTCCACTCCCATGGACATGAGAGATTATCAGGACTCCCTTCTTGATCCCACAGGCATACTCCAAGACCCCACATCTTATGATAAAAAATGAGCAAGAACTATTGAAATGAGACTTTCCCAGGTGTTATTATTTTGTTGTTTGGACATAGAAAGTGTCCCCAAACTGTCCATTCTTAGGTTAACTTTTATCAACTCCAGATGACAACCTGGGGTTTTTCCTGAAACACCTGTGATCTTTCTTGTCTTCTCCCCTTCTAGACATTCACGAGTCACAACCATCTTTTCATCCTTCCTCAGGCAAATAGCACCCATGAGCTTGGTCTGCAGCCTCCTATTGCATCCAAGATATTATGATTGATGTTCATTCTACTTGATTGGTTGTGGTGTAAGCCTACTAGGTTCTCCCTGAAATAGGGACAGGCTTGGCTAGTCTGTGTGACTCAATATCCACTAACCAGAACCCAGGAGGGTTTACTAACCAGTAGTAATTATTGTGGTTTGTTTGTACAGTTATGCCTCCACAGCCATTCCAGACTGGGGCTCTGCCATCTTCCAATTTCTGGTCAAGCTACAGTCTGGATCAGATGTAGCTGTGGCTCCTACTTGCTAAGTTCAGCCCTATAAAGAGCATTTCTCCATGCCAGGCTCTACGAAAAGGCAGAACATGTCTTAGAATGCTCAGGTCCCTGATGTTCTCCTATCTGGACACTTGTCACCTCGGATGATCCTGTCATTGATCATTCCTCTCCTCCTGGAGGGAGGCTGAGCATGTCTATGCTACAGGAAAATCAGGTTGCAACTAAGGACAATAGCATGAAATAACTTAGCCTGCTGGCTCTGCGACCTAAGTTAGGACATCTAAGAGGTGAGCCTAGAGTCATGGGAGGCAGGTCTGGAGAGGAAGCATACCCATGTTCTGGACACAGAGACATGAAGGCAGGCCCAGAGAAGGTATCCATTACTGGATACCAAAGCATGGAGGCAGGCTTGAAGTATGTATGACTTATTCACACACTGAACACATTCTATCTCTGCACATGCAGATGGAATATAGAAAATGCCTCACCTGTCACTTCCTCCCTGGAGTTTGAACCATGGTCAGGTGCTTCAGACTCTTGATCTGTCTGTGTCTGGTAATTTGATTTCACATCACTGGCATTTTCTTCATAACAGAGTCTCAAGTTCACATAGCAGGGAGGCTGGTAGGAGTTCATGAGTTTCCTCTGAAGGCAAAGCTTTATGTTGCAATGAGATCTGGACAGCTGGAGTGTTCCAGTGACTCAGAAACATGTTCTCAAAATATCTGCTGAAGGAGAGTGACTCAGCATGTAGGACTGTTCCTCTGCTTCTACAAACAAGGACTGTGTGGTCCTGGGCTCCATACCAACTAAATGGGTCTGAGTACTCAGGTACAGGTCTGAATGGGGAGGATGGTGGCCACTTAGTATTGTGTCTGCCTGAGGAAAGAGTCAGGGTCAGAGGTGACATGAGTGGAGTCAAGGAGCCCTAACCTTCACTATCCTTTCTTCACTATCCTGAGTCCACGGCTGAGAATTCAGAATCAAAGTTGGTGCTGGTTCACATTCTGACAAGATGTGGAAACTGGGGCCGGGAAGGTGGCGCTAGAGGTTAGGTGTCTGCCTTGCAAGTGCTAGTGTAGGACAGACAGTGGTTTGATCCCCCGGCGTCCCATATGGTCCCCCCAAGCCAGGAGCGATTTCTGAGCGCATAGCCAGGAGTAACCCCTGAGCGTCAAATGGATGTGGCCCAAAAACCAAAAACGAAAAAAAAAAAAAGATGTGGAAACTAACAGAGTCACAGCCATGGTCCCTGAGTGTAAGAAAACCAGCAGAGGAACAGACAAATTGATCACAATGTTCAGAAAAGATGTGTGGGGCAAGGCATCTGTTCTCCAACTTTGCTAATTCTAGGGACAGGGCTGAACCAGCCTGTTGAGTCTCTGCTTTCATGGAGGTGTGTCTGGTACTTGCTCTAGTCACAGATCTTGGAGAGACAAGTACCTGTCTCAAAACTGTTCACCAGTCTTGTCTCCATATACCCAGCAGTCATGTTTCAGTGGCTTGTCCATCATTTAGGCAATAAGCAGCCATGGGTGGGGGGCATGTAGATCTTGGAAGAAGTGGAAAGTCAGGGATCATTTATCCTAGGGGCTGCAGGCAGCTGCCCAGCAGACCCAGAAGTGTGAGCAGAGGCTTCGGCTGCTTCATCAAAGTTTTCTGTTGGCTGAGGCCGGTCTTCTGTTTCCATGCTAGACGGGGGCTCTCAACTGTTCCATGTCATCTCCATTGTTTGGGACATGCTAAGAATCAGTTGAAACCACAAAGAGAAAAATGTGGCCAGAGGTCTTGGGGATGCCATGGGCTTCAGAGCATCTTTGTGAACCTGAAGTGGTGACAGGAAGCCTGGAGCCCAGGCCACAAGCAGACTGCTTGCTCTAAGTTTGCAGGGCAACCTGCCACATAGATACAAGGGAGCAATAGTTTGAATTCACAGGAGGAACCTTAAACCAGGGAGGGAACTGGATGTTCTCTTAGTCATTCACTAGGAATGACTTCAAACTCCAGAGGGGATGAGCAGGTCATTCACCAAAGCTTAATGTGCAAGGATGGAGCTGCCTCCAGTGAGCAGAGATTCACAGAGTGACCCATAGCCAACCTTAAAAGTGGAACCTATGGAACTCATAGCCACATGTAAACATGGCTCCTACTCCATGAGCTGATTGACCAAAGGCAGTCCAGGAAGTCCACTTGCCAAATACTGGAAGAGTTCTTGAAGCAACAGATGCCACTGTGGTTTCTGCTGGACCTATTCAGTCAGCAGAGAGACAATGGGGAAGGTACCAGGGGCCTTCTCTCACACCTGGATTCAATGTTTGGAATTTGACAGCTCAACCATATATGCCTACAACAACTTAACTGTTGAAGCACAAATATTTTTATTCTCAGTAAAGGGAGTTGAATAAGGCAGTTTTCCAGTTAGCAGGAGGAAATGGTCTACCAGATGCTAGAAACTATTTCAGAAGCCACCTGCTCCTGGGCTCCCTTAGTCATATATATATACCTGTCAGGGCCAAACAAAACCCCAACAAGAGAGGGTTAGAAACCATGTTTCTAAAGGGTTTAATCGAGAAAGAAGAAAAGCAGGGAGGTCAGAAACATTACTGCCAAGGATCTTTTTGTAAAGAGGGAAGGAAAGGGCTGAGGTTGGGACCAGGGCAAGGAGTCTTTTGGGTCAAGGACCAGATAAAAGGGAAGAGTAGGAAAAGTGGCAAAGACAACAGAATCTGAGAGTTTGACAAATCGTTTCTCCAGCAATTCTGTAGCAACCATCTAGCAGGAACAATCTGGCAGTGGCAGCATCCTTGCACTTCAGCCCTAGGGTTTGTATAACCCTAGGCCAACTTCCCCCAAAGGCAGTTACAAGGGACCACTTCTAAATATGTCTTAACTCATAAAGGGACAGGCCCTTCTTATGGCTGACCAAGGTCCATAAGAGTCTGTTTTATTATACATTCCAAATCCATGCGATAGAGAGCTTGCTGCTAATTGCAGCTGGACATGGTCACCACAAAGGAGAGGAAGGATCACACTGAATAACAAGGCCCAGCACACCTTCACAGTTAGAAATCTGTGTCTAAATGGTGATGGGAATGTTGCACTGGTGATGGGTGGTGTTCTTTACATGACTGAAACCCAAATACAATCATGTATGTAATAATCAAGGTGTTTAAATAAAATTAAAAAGTAAAAGAATGATGGCTACAAAAAATAATTTACTGGCAGTTTTGATATTGTTACTTACAAAGATCTCTAACCTAAATTAGAAAGTTGCATCCCCAGGAGAGATTTTTAATTAATTCATTGAGAGGTATAATCACCTTGAGTTCCTTGAATTGCTATTATCACTGTGCTACATTTAGCTTTTGTTGCTGTCATTTTATAATTTTAATCTACTGTTACATACACAAAAATAAAAATATAACAATAATATGAACTCATCAAATTTTAAAGTTTCTACCTCTGGTCTTTTGTAAAGACTTGAGGAACGTTAGTTGTCTCCTTTGTTAAAGAGGGAATGAGCCCAAGGGTGAAATGATCTACCTGTTGCCAACCCCTTCCAAAAAAGAAAAAAGAAAGAAATCTGTGTCTACAGGCTCAAAGTAAAGGGATGGAAAACAACTATTCAAGCTACTGGAAGGAAAGCTGGGACAGCCATACTCATATCTGAACAAATTGCATTCAACTTCTCAAAAGTACTTAGAGACAAAGATGTAAAATACTTATTGATCAGGGGAACAATAGAGCAAAAAGTACTAACTCTGATCAACATTTATGCCCAAATGTAGAATCAGCAAAATATGTAAGGTTTTTGCTTACAAATCTAAATAAATGAAATAAATAAATAGAAGGAAACATGTTAGTGGTATGAGGTTTAAACTTGCAATTATTATCACCACTAGACAGATTCACTAGGCAGAACACTAGCAAAGACATAAGAGTCCTAAATGAAAACTAGCAGAACTAGGACTAATTGATCTATACAGGGCCTTCTGTCCTCAAAAAACTGAATATATATTCTTCTCAAGTACACATGGAACCTTTTCTAGGATAGACCACATTTTAGGACACAAGTTTAACTTACATAAAGTCACAAATATAAATAGTATATTAAGCACCTTATCTGATCATAAAATCATAGGGATCATAATTGATTGTAAAAAGAAGATGTGGAGGGACTGGACTGGTGGCGCAAGCAGTAGGGCATTTGCCTTGCATGTGTTAACCTAGGATGGACCATGGTTCAATACCCCGGCATCCCATACGTTCCCCCAAGCCAGGAGTGATTTCTGAGTGCATAGCCAGGAGTAACCCCTGAGTGAGGCCCTAAGAGTGAGAGAGAAAAAATAGATGTGGAGAAAATCTAATGTCTGGAGACTAAACAACATGCTGCTCAGCAATAGCTGAATCAAAGAGAAAATCAAGGAAGAAATAAATAAATTCTGTGAGACAAATTATAATGAAGAAACAAATTGCCAAACTCTATGGGACACAGCAAAAGCAGTAATTAGGAGAAAACATAGCAATGCAAGTCTATGTTAGGAAAGACAGAAAAGACAACATCAACAACTTAAAAGTGCACCTCAAATATCTGGAAAACCAACAGCAAAACAAAAACAAAAACAAAAGATCAAACAAGCCCAGGCAAGCAGAAGAAAATTAATAAAAACCAGAGCAGTGGCCTGAGAGATAGCATAGAGGTAGGGCATTTGCCTTGCATGCAGAAGGACAGTGGTTGGAATCCTAGCATCCCTTATGGTCCTCTGGACCTGCCAGGAGCAAGTTCTGAGTGTAGAGGCAGGAATAACTTTGAGAGCTCTCGGTGTGTGACCCAAAAATCAGAGGAAAAACCTCAAGAATTAAAACAACAACAACAACAACAACAAAAATACCAGAACAGAAATCAACAATATAGAAACAAATAAAAAATAGAAAGAATTGATAAGACTTGGAAGTGTGTTTTTTTTGAAGAATGAACAAGATAGACAAACTGCTGACAAGACCACAGAGAAAGAAAAAGTAAAATACTCAAATTATTGGAACAGAAAGAGACTGGAACAGAGGAGAGATTACAACAGAACTCCAAGACATCATGAGAACTTACTATAAACAGCTATACTCAGTAAGGCTAGAGAACCTAGTAGGCATATCCCTAGAACATACCATCTTCCAATAATGAGTGAGGAGGAAGTAAAAAGCCTAAACAGGCCAATCACAAGTAAGAAAATGAAATAGTAAATAAGAAACTCCTCAAGAACAAATGTCCAGGACTAGATAAACTTAAGGCTGAATTTTATCAAACATTCAGAGAAGAGTTACTCCTATTGATCCTTAGACTCTTCCAAGATATTAGACTCCTCCCATATACTTTTCTATGAAGCTACTATTATGCTCATTCCCAAAGCTGACAAAAAATACCAACAAGAAAGAAAACTACAAACCCATCTCAATAATGAACATAGATGCAAAAATCTTTACAAATCATAGCAAATAGAATCCAACAACACATCTGAAAGATTATACTTCATGACCAAGTGGATTTCATCTCAGGGATGCAAGAATAATTCGACATACACAAATCAGGGGCTGGAGCAATAGCACAGTGGTAAGGCATTTGCCTTGCATGCAGAAGGACGGCGGTTCAAATCCTGGCATCCCATTTGGTCCCTGAGCCTTCCAGGGGCGATTTCTGAGCGTAGAGCCAGGAATAACCCCTGAGTGCTGCCGGCTAAAAATTAAAAAAAATACACAAATCAATCAACATCAGTAAAAGGAAGGATAAAAATTACATGATCATATCAATGGATGCAGAAAAAGCATTTAAAAAATCCAACACCCTTTCATGATTAAAAAAAAACTCTCAGCAAAATAGGCATAGAAAGAATCTTCCTCAAGATAACAACATCTATCTATAAAAATTCCAAAAACCAAAAAAAAATTTCCACAGATGGCTTGGGAGTTACCACACAGAAAGGGGATCCTGGGCCTACCCACAGGTAACAGTCAAGGGAGGAGATCTGAGGGCAAGGTAGGAACTCAATGGTCACCGCCATTGTCCATGCTTAGGACGGCACTCCAGAGAAGGGACCCAGCCCCTGCCACAGGTGACAAAGAAGGACTGAGATCCAAGGGCAGGACCAAACCCTTGCATGGTCACTGTCATTTCTCCCACCTCCCAACCCACCCCCCACCGATTTTCCAGACCAGTAAGTCTGTATGCTATATGGGTCTAGGCAGATAATACCTAACACTTACTTCGCTCAGATAATCCACAGCCCATAAAACACAACAGCAAAAGAAGGAAGTAGCTTGTGATACCTCTACCATACTTTTACAAGCCCACTCAAGTGGGAAAAATAAGCTCAAAATTGAATATACCTCTAATCACTTCTAACACAGTAAGTTCAGCAGACCACTTTACTAAACAACCCGAAACTTCAATGCTCAAAGCTACCAACTGCAAATAAATATGGGTAAACTAAGGAAGGCACTGGCAGCTGGAGATATAGAAAGAAATTCTAGCAAGTCTCCAAATCCACCAAAACGCATGAGCCTAATAGATAAGGACATAAAAATGACCAGCAAGATTAAGAAATCCATAGATAAACAATTTAACCAGCTCAAAAAAGAACTTTTACAGAAGATGAGAGAATTCACACAAATGGAATTAAGGGAAATAAAAAACATTCTAGGACGCCCATAATAGAACACAGTTGGATAATCACATAGAAGAACTTGAAAAAAAATACAAGCCAAAAATTACAAAGAAACCAATAAGGAAATAAGAGATAAAGCATTGAAAGAAAATATTAGGTAATTAAGAACAAAGACAAAAGAAATAATCCGTGAATTGTAGGAATACCAGGAGGGGAGGAAATAAAGGGAAGAACAAGTAGTGAGAGAAATAATAGCAGAAAATGTTCCCAACCTCATTCTAGATCCAAGAGATGAAAAGAGATCCTAATCAAATAGACCCAAATAAACGTACATCAAAACATATATTAATCCAAATGGATAAAAAGAAACAGAAAGATTAATTCCTTAAAGCAGAAAGGGAAAAATGTCTACAAGTACAAAAGAAAGCAGATAAGAATCTAACAAGATCTTCCATTTAAAACAATTCAAGCAGGAAGACAGTGGAAAGACATATTTAAACAAGTAAATTAAAGAAACGTTCAACTGAGAGTCCACTACCTGGTAAAGCTCTCATTTATATAAGAAGAGGACTAAAAACATTCTCAGACAAAAAAGAACTTGCAATATTTGTGCTAGCCAAACCAACTCTAAACGAACTACTCATAGATGAATTACACAATCCAAACACAAAATTGCAACAACTACCCTACACAATACAATTGTACAATAGCCCTCTCTGTCAATAATCTCCTTAAATATCAATGGATTAAACTCCCCCATTAATATAAACATAGTAGAGGGTTGGATCAGAAAAAAATACCTGAATTTCTGCTGCCTACAAGAAACACACTTACAAGTACAGGGTAGATACAGGCTTAGAATAAAAGGATGGAAATAAATTATTCAAGCCAATGGAAAATAAACAAAAAGTGCTGGGGCAGCCATTCTTATATGAGATCAAATTGCATTTAACCTCAAGAAAGTAATCAGAGACACAGAGGGCCACTACTTACTGATCAGGAAATACTAGACTAAAAAGTACTAACTGTGGTCAATATTTATGCACCAAAAGCAGAGCCTGCAAATTATGGAAGGCATTTGCCCGTAAACCTGGAGAAATATATAGAAGGAAAGGTGATATTAGTAGGAGACTTCAACATACCATTATCGCCACTAGATAGACCCACTAGGCAGAAAATTAGCAAACACTTAAGAGCCCTAAATGAGAAACTAGAAGAACTAAAACTGATGGACCCTCCACCTCCAGAAAGCAGAATACACATTCTTCTCAAATGCACATGGAACCTTCTCTAGAATAGACCATGCCTTCGGATATAAATTTAACTTGCACAAATTCACAAATATAAAGATTATTAGAAGCACTCTATCAGATCACTATGCAACAGAGATCAAGATTGACTGTAAAAAAAGCTGTGAAAAAATCCAATACCTGGAACTTAAATGACATGCTACTCAACAACAGCTGGATCAAAGGAAGAAATAAAAAGATTCCTTGAGATGAATTATAATGAAGAGAAAATTGTCAAAATATGTGGGGCACAGCAAAAGCAGTAATGAGGGGTAAACTCATAGCAAAACAGGCCAATGTCAGGAAAGAGGAAAATGATAAAATCAAGAGTTTAAAAGGACCCCTTAAGGATCTGGCAAAACAGCAATAAAGAAACCCAAACACAGCCAAAAGACAAGAAATAATAAAAATCAGAGCAGAAATAAACAATATATAAACAAGGAAAACAATACAAAAATTCAATGTGACAAACCACTGGCAAGACTCATCAAAAAAGGGCAGGGGAAACACCCTAATAAATAGGATCACAAATCAAAGGGGAGAGGTTACAACAGAACTCAAGGCATTATGAGGGCTTAATATGAACAACTGTACTAAGTTAGGTTAGAGAACCCAGAAGAAACAGACATATTACTGGGAACAATATCATATTTTGAGAGTTGATAAGGAGCACATAGAAACCCTAAATAGGCCAATCACATCTGAGAAAACTGAAACAGTAATTAAGAAGCTTCCCAGGAACAAAAGTCCAGTCCACAGTAAAGCTCCTTGAAACAATTAACAATACAGCAAAGTGACCGGCTACAAAGTCAATACACACAAGACAGTAGCATCCCTCTATACAAATAACGAAGCAGAGGAGAAAGAAATTAATGAGTCAATTCCATTTAATAGTATCCAAAACAATCACATAACTACCTAAGAATCAACCTTACAAGAGAAGTGAAGGACCTATACCATGATAACTTCAAGGCACTTCAGAAAGAAATTTAGAACACCTAAGGAAATGGAAGAACATCCCATGCTCAGGGTAGGTAGAATCAACATCATAAAAATGACTACCTTACCTAGGGGCCGGGTAGTGGCGCTGGAGGTAAGGTGCCTGCCTTGCCTGCGCTAACCTAGAATGGACCGTGGTTCAATCCCCCGGTTCCCCATATGGTCCCCCGTGCCTGCCAGGAGCAACTTCTGAGCGAATAGCCAGGAGTAACCCCTGAGCGTCACCGGTGTGCCCCCCCCAAAAAATGATTACCTTACCTTAACTCTATATAGTTTCAATGCAATCTATATCATTTTTAAGGACCTAGAACAATCAAATATAAAATTTATATGGAACTACAAAAAAAACCTAGTTTAGTCAAATCCATACTGAAAATCAAGAAGCTAGGTGGTGGGCCCGGAGAGATAGCACAGCGGCGTTTGCCTTGCAAGCAGCCGATCCAGGACCAAAGATGGTTGGTTCGAACCCCAGTGTCCCATATGGTCCACTGTGCCTGCCAGAAGCTATTTCTGAGCAGACAGCCAGGAGTAACCCCTGAGCACCGCAGGGTATGTCCCAAAAACCAAAAAAAAAAAAAAAAAAAAAAAAGCTAGGTGGCATCTCTTTACCTAATCTGAAGCTTTATTATAAAGTCATAGTGATTAAAAGAGCATGGTACTGGCACAAAGAGCTTCAGACTGATGGATCAGAATAGAATATCAAGTGATATACCCACAACTATAAGGTCAAATAATATTTGACAAAGGAGTCAAGAACTTGAAATGGAACAAAGACATTCTCTTCAACAACTGGAACAACTGTAAACCACCTGTAAGAAATTAAAGATTGATCCATATCTCAAACCTTACACAATTCAACTCAAAATGGATTAAAGACCTTGATTTTAGAACTGAATCTATAAAGTCCATTGATAGAAAAAAATAGGTAGAACACTTCAAGACTTATATATCAAAAAAGTCTTTGATGATAGAATGCCAATGGCAAGAGTTATAGAATTAAACCTATATACATGGAACTACAAAAAACTAAATTTTCTGCATGAAAAAAAGAAGCCCTGGTTAAAACTAGAAGACAGCTAATGAAATGGGAAAAAATTGCACTCAACACATCAGATTGATATCTAGTAAATACAAAGCACTCAGAAAGGTGAGCTCCAAAATTAATCTAATAAAGCCATAGGGGAGAAGATAATGAGGAGCAGAAATAAAGAGACACTTTTCTGAGAAAGATCACCAAATGGGCAATAGACACTTGAAAACATGTTCTCCATCACTCATCATTAGGGAAATCTAAATCAAGACAACAATAAGATACCACCTTACACCAGTGAGAATGACACACATCAAAAATAACATAACCAATCTTTGTTGGTAGGAATGTGGTAAGGAAGGAACTCTCATTCACTGCTTGTGGGAATGCTACCTGGTCCAACCCCTATGGAAAACAGTATGGAGGGTGCTCAGTAAACTCAGGATTGAGCTACCATATAACCCAGCAACTGCACTCCTGAGTATCTATCCCTAAGACACAAGGACATTCATCCAAAAGTATGGGGGCACTCCACTATTGTGCAGCACTCAGCACAATAGCCAAGATTTGGAAACAACCTTAATGCCCAACAACAGATGAGTGGATCGTGAGGATGTGGAAATCATACACAATGAAATACTACATCCTATTCATTGAATATGGTTTTGCAAATTACCATTTCCTTTCTTTCTCTCTCTCCTACTTCCTCTTTCTGTCTCTCCATTTTTTTATTCTTCATCAAATCAATCCACTTTAAAAAAAGACCACTCTGTCAGTTTCTCTTTAGGAAAGGAATTCTGATACATAAGATACGGCAGATGACACTACAGAGGGTAGTCACTTCTTATAGTCCTCACTATCACATTGATTAGTACTCTAGATGCAAAAATTATGCTTATCCTAAAATGCTTCAGCCTCTATCTAACCCCAAAACCTTTATTTAGCAAAGTCCATCCCTGTCAGGGATAAAGAGCCTAGAAATTGGAAAACCTTCCAACTCCGACACACAGGCCCAATATTTTTTAACCTATTTTTTTTTACCATATTTACAAACTTTTTTCTTCTCTCTTAATCTTTGTTGTTCCTTTCTATCTCTCCTAATCTCTAACTTACTTAATTATTTATCTTTCTTTTTTTTAATTTTATTTTATTTTAACACCTTGATTACATACATAAATGTGTTTGGGTTTCAGTCATGTAAAGAACACCACCCATCACCAGTGCAACGTTTCCATCACCATTGTCCCAAATCTCCCACCTCCCACCCTCCCCATGCCTGTACTCTGGACAGGCTCTCCATTTCCCTCATATATTCTCATTATTAG
>PVKC010000858.1:0-57977 GCA_004027635.1 Crocidura indochinensis | reverse complement strand
GGGGGTGGTTAGGGAAAGGAGGAGGAGAAGGAGGGGTCTAGAACTGTCATCCACTGCTCCTGGTGGCTTCCTGCAGGTGAGCCCCGAAGGAGCAGGGGACGAGGACTCGTGCTCCTCCTCGGTCCCGCTGTCCCCGTCGTCCTCACCCCGGTCCATGGCCTCCGGCTCCGTCTGCCCTCCCGGCAAGTGTGTGTGCAACAGTTGCGGCCTGGAGATCGTGGACAAGTATCTTCTCAAGGTAGGGAGAAGCTAGGGGACCCTGGGAACTTTTTTGGGGGGGGGGGGAAGAGAAAAGTTGATTTTTTTTACAATGCCTCTTCCACCCAAGTTCTCCCTCGAGGTTGCAGGATTTCACAGGGAAATATCTCGGTCAAGGGCAACACTATTGCTGGGACAGAAAGGCGAGAGTGTTGTTTGCAAATAGCTTGTGCGCGGTGGTTTGCAGATACAAACCCCTCGAGTGGGTTATACGCACCACCGACCTTAGGGATAATAGAAGTGGGGCGGGGGGGGGGCGAATTCTTGCCCTTTATTGAAAAGGAATTTTGTCTGGTTTTTATTTTACTGAGTCCGGAATTATGGTCCCAGCAACCTCCATTTCATCCCTTAGTCCTACTATTTTAGGATTTCATATGGGGATCCGTATAGATTAATTTCCCCACTACGGGATCTCCTTTGCTCAGAGCCACTGTATAAAATTACAGTCTTTTTGAGAGACTTTTTTAAAGCCATAAAAATATGTTCTTATGTTTATTTGCGGTAGTCAGTCGAGATTTTTCTAAAATGAAAGTAGGTGAGGACGGTGGCATAAAAATTCGCTCCCAATGACTTTCTCCTCTTATCAAGTTTTCAATACTTAAAGGTCATCCAATTTTTTTGTTGGCTGGTTGGTTTTAATGTCACCTCCTGAGCAGAGGGCTGAAGGATGGGATTGCATGTAAAGTTAGAGCGAAAGAGGAGAAAGGACAATGTCTGGAATGAAGTTCTTCAAGTGGTGGTTTGAGAGTTGACTGTCTGTCTTAATTTGTTTTACTTCTTTCTCAAAATACTGTTGGGGGGAATTCGGAGTAAAATTCTGGCAGGCCTTATTTATCCATGTCATTGCATGCAGGATCGTGGTCCCATGTGTTTTAATTCTAATACCATGGGCTTTCAACTTCAATAGCTTTTAAAAACCACTATTTAAAATTAATGACCTGCCCTATACTGAATTAGTAGCAAACTGATTCACTTTCTGTATCCTCCCCACTAGCCCTATGCCGGGCTTTTAAAAGGATTAATTATGAAGCATATAAGGTCAACAGTCTGTTAGATTTCTACTTCAAACAGAAATTGTACCTGGAAACTGGTGGGATAACCTTATATAGATTCAACCCAGATAAAGAATTCTTAATGTTGGTGACAACATTAAGAATCAAAATCTTAAACTGGTTGTTTAAACCCAAAGATGGCAAATAAATGTCTCTTTAAATTTACACTCAAGTATTTTGGATAAAAACTAGCTTATTTTAATGAGATATCTCCTTAAGCATAATCTATAAGAATGTTACTGAAATTATAAAGACTAATATTAATAGTAGAGAGGGAATTTTTAAAAAGTTACGAGCTTATGAATTTTAAGACATGAATTCTTAACATGTCCTCTAATAGTAAAAGTTTCTAGCAATTATTTTATGCTATATATATTAATATTTATAAGATACAAAATATAAGCTATCAAAATAAGTCACGCAAAGATTTTCTTCATAATCAAACGAGTCCTCACAATAATCTCGTTTCTGTATAATATTTTACCTTTTTTACATGTACTACCACAAATGAAAGTTTGGTACTATATGACTGAATTTATTATCTCTTGAGTTTGCCTTGTTTCCATTTTGATTCTTCCAGATAAGCTTGAAATCGATTTGAGTCACAGGCAAGATTAACAAATAAATGGAAATTACTAGACCTGGTGTAGCATTTGGAAGTTTAAGAGTATAATATAGAAAAAAAATCATCTTCTGAGGCAAGCAAAATGGAAATAGAACAAAAAGTACAAAAAAATTATATGTGTCTTTAGTCTGGACTTTAGAACCTTGTTTGTGTGATTCATTTGGATTGGTACTAAATGCATATGTAAATGGATAAGAATTAGATCAATACTAGCCATTAGAGAATATTTATATTTCCCTGAAATTTTTCTCCATCTCATTTATTTCTTGGAAATGAAATGAAAAATTAAAGGGAGGGGGAGAAAAATAGTAAACTTTGAATAAAGGTGGCAAGTCATGCATTAGGTCTGATTTAAGAGAATTACAGGATGACTATGATCCTACCATGAAGCCTGAATCTTCCTGTGCCTAAAACAAAACAAAACAAAAAGCAGAAACAAACACACTTCCCCCAATAATATAGAAGCATAAAAGCTTCTAAACAGTGGCATACCAAGGAAATCTTTGTTTCTAAACTTTAACTTAATTGGGCCCTTTTTAGGAAAAATGTAGAAGGAAAATATTTATTTCTGAGACAGTATCATTATTGAGCTATATTTATTTCAAATTGTTTTTTATATTTTTATTTTATTTTGCTGATTTTCATGTCTTCTTATATAATATCATGGAGCTCTTTTATATGAACTCTAAAAGCTTAACAATTTTACAGTTTCACTGAACAATATATACTTAAAGCACTGTATAGTTACGATTCACAGTCAGTGAAAAATTTTCCATTGGCTTTTTTAAAGGAATCTTTTTAACACGGTGGAAAAATCTAATTGTTGCTAATTTTATAAAGGCATTAGATAGTCTTTATTAAAAGATCTTCCAAAAGATGTATTTCACAATTATTTTCTTTCTAGTGTCTAATGTTAGACATTAAATCCATTTATAGACTATGACTGATGTTTTTGTTTCTTTGCTGTTCTTTTGCATGAAATTTAATTAAACTTAGAGCTATGGCTTGTGACCATTTAGCAAGAGCAAACTTTAGAAGCTTGCACTGCTCAATCCTTTTTTTTACATCTTCATTTCTGAAACTAAAGCTGTGATGTTTACAGTATTATGACAACAGCCTAAGGTGAGAATAATTATGATTTTTTTCCTGAATTGACAATATTTTATGTTTCTGTTAGAAAATGTAAAGTCAAGTGATTTTAACACTATTTTGTGCCTTATTGTACATGTAAAACATGATGATTTGTTGCTCTTTGTAAAACTAGTGAATCAGAATTTTTTTTTGATTCAGTAACTAAATCAAGCAGTGTTATTAAGCTCTAGTATTCATTAATGTAAGAAGGGACTGGGGGGGTTCTGCTGTGATAACTTTTAAATCTACCTTAATTTATTTTGTTACTAAATTGGTTTGTTATCTTCCTTATTAAAAAAAAAATTTACCACTTTCATTTTTACTGCTGCCCAATTTTTAATTATCTAGCCAAAAAAGTAGATTGAGACGATGTCTGACTTCTTTACCGAATTTCATTGCACATGTACTTTTGTTCAAGTTCTCTTATGCGACCAAAATTTTCTCTGTTCATAAATGTTAAAGAAAAAAGTAAGAAAGTGATTACACCCACATTTTTCAGGGTTAAAAAGGTACATTTTGTGCAAAACATTAAACAAAATGTAGATATGATATTGTAGTTTTTTGGTTGGAGTCTCAAAGAAATAGGTCTAGATGCCTGTCTGCAAATGCCACCATTTAAAGGCAGCTATTTAGATAATATGTTTTAAAATATTAAGAAACCAGTTTTTAAAAATCACAAAACCAATGGCTGATCAGATTGATGGTTTATTCGAGTGACTTCTCATTCTGCCTCATTTTTGTTCATAGGTGAATGACCTGTGCTGGCATGTTCGGTGTCTCTCCTGCAGTGTCTGCAGAACCTCCTTAGGAAGGCATACGAGCTGTTATATTAAAGACAAAGACATTTTCTGCAAACTTGACTATTTCAGGTACACTGTGAAACCTTTTAGAAAACCATAGCCTCCAAGAAATTATAATTACTCCTCAAAAAAAAACCCTGCAAATTGACTTTTTTATTCAATTTTATTTACTGAAGCCTGAAAGATTTTATAATAATGCTTTATATTTTGATAATTTATTTAGAATTAGCATGATTATGTTTTATGAGTTAAATGTATAAAATATTTAAAATAGTTACATCCATTTTGAGGAGTGAATACCTAAGATTATAAAAAGAAAACTTACTGCGCATAGCATAGATTAATAAACATAAGGCAACTAAGACATATTGTCATGAAGACACTTGTTTGGGGAGAATGGTGATTCAAATTGAAATAACTATCAAAGGTGAATAATGTTTATTTTTTACATGGCATTATCAAAGCCAGTGAGTTAGTACAGTGTGAATGACGCTGTCTTGCATATTGCCAGTGCTGGTTTGATTCCTAATACTATGGTCCTCTGAGCTCTCCAGGAGTGATCCTTGAGCACAGAGCTGGGAAAAAGTCCTAAGTCCTGCCTGGTATAGCTCCAAAACCAAAAGTTGTCATTACCAGTTTACTATACAATGCTGATAAAGTGCTAACAGTTTAGAAACTGTGATTAAAAACACACCATCCCATAAACTGATTATTCCACTATCAGAAATACACCAAGATTAATTAAGCTGCCTACAAATTATGTTTATTTGACATGTCTTTATTTTATGAGATTATATTAGAGATATTTATTGTAACATTTTCTCTGTGTGATCCTTTGTAATTATTTAGATGTAAAGTTTCCTCTAGGATAGAACTCTGTTCTTAATGGATACCTGCCCTGAAAGTTAAATTATCCCAAAGCGTGACTTTTTCAAAAATTGTCATGTTTATTAATTTGCATTTCCAAATGAAGAAAAGTGTTCATTGTGAAATTGGGAAATTAATACTACATAGCAAATGTTGTAATTCTAATTATGTTGTTTATACTCAATTAAAAAAACTGATTTCTGAGAGTTTTGTTATTGAATAAAATTGCTAGTTAATTTAAAGTACTTCATGAAACCCAGAGAACTTTATTTATCAAGTCACAGGATTTATAATTATCAAAACCATATATTTCTCATCAACTTTGCTCTCTATTTCCTAAAAAAATAGTAGTAATTTTCTTCTCAGTGAATTTTCTTCAGTTAAGATAATAATTTTCATTTTTAAATCATTACTAGCAGCCTTTTGGATGGTTTGGTTTTAAAGACTTATTCTTAGTTCTTAAGGATTAATTCTTAAGTCCTTAGTTCCTAAGAATTTTTTTAACACTTTATATTTAGTGACATTCTGGAATTTATTTTTAGGATTTAGGTAAATTTAGGTAAATATTAAATAAATTAATAGTACTCTTTAAGGTTTATAGACAGATAAATAATACTTTCCTTGTTTATAGATGTGCCAGGTAGATTATGGCAGAAGACATGACAAAGAGAAACTATTCACTTAGATTAAGAGAAAATAGAAATATTTTCATATGGTATTTTAAGGTTAACCTGAATTTGATGTCCAGTTTTTAATAACATCCCCCCTATATTTTGTGGATAGCAATGCCAGAGCTTGTTCTCCAAAGGAAATATTTATGAACTTTGTATCTGCATCCACAAGGTGAACAATTTCTGTTCTCATTTTTAAGATAATAACAACTTGAAATGTTTATGTGTTTTAACTTTCAAACATAAAAAGCATATTCCAGTGATCTCAGCTTGTTTTTATTTAGTCATGATATATAACTTTACTAATATGCTTTTGTGCTTATAGGTTTATAATCTAAAGAGTGTGGGCATGTATAAATCTTGACTAGCTCAGTCTTTATAAATGCACTGATATTTGTTACAAGAGGAATATTGAAACTTATCTTTCATTTATTTTAAAAGAAAATTTCCACTCTTGCTCAAGTCAAAAAGGGAAGTCTTTGTTTTATAAACAGGGTTGAATTATGACTCCATCTCAAGTCTTGATTACTACCATATTGACTTTTTAGGAAAATAATTGATTCCTGTTTCATTTTCAAAAGATTTTAGATACTTAGTTTAATCCGATGAGTAATATAATGTGTTAATTTAATTTTAGGGTTGATGAATATCTTACCAAGCATTGAAATATTTACACCCCTCCCCCCAATCCTTTTATTTACTGTAGAAGGTATGGAACTCGCTGCTCTCGTTGTGGAAGGCACATTCATTCTACTGACTGGGTCCGGAGAGCCAAGGGGAATGTCTATCATTTGGCATGCTTTGCCTGCTTCTCTTGCAAGAGGCAACTTTCCACAGGAGAGGAGTTTGCTTTGGTGGAAGAGAAAGTACTCTGCAGAGTGCATTATGACTGCATGCTGGATAATTTAAAAAGAGAAGTGGAAAATGGTAAGTATAAGACTTAAAATACTTTTGCATCTTTTGGGACAGTAATAAAAACATTTTGTTTTTGTTTTAATGCAGCAGTTTATGGAATCGACTTGTGGTAAAACTCATTAAGTGCTCTACTGTGAATGATAATCTCCATCTGTTTACAGGAAAAGCCTTAGGGTTTGTAGAAATCTTATGCTATAGTTTCAGGCAGCATTCTTTCAAATTCTGTTTTGTTCTTTATAAATCCCAATTGTGATTGTATCTTTGCATTTGTCTTCCTAATGAATGAATCTCAGATGGGCACTTGCAACTTTGCACTTTTGAAAATGCAAGCCAACAAACGAGCACCATTTCCACATATAGAAATGTATACAGTTTCACAACAAGCCAAGATATGTAAAATACTTATTGAATGACCAGTGGACTTAAGTGCCAACATATCTAGTGAATTTTTTTTCCCAAATGCAGGTAATGGAATTAGTGTTGAAGGTGCCCTCCTCACAGAACAAGATGTTAATCATCCAAAACCAGCAAAAAGAGCTCGGACTAGCTTTACAGCTGATCAACTCCAGGTAGACATGACAAGAATTTATGATTTTTGAAGTCCCACCAAAATAAAAAAAAGTCTCCCACTGTCTAAAAGTGTTTTCACGTTTTCAAAAAGGTTATCCTGTACATTCTGTGAAAAAAATTTGAATGTATAACTTTATACTAAGATGTTTGTCATTATTTCCAAACTCAAAACATGGTAAGTAGTCCTTTGAGCTTTGCTTCCCTACAGTCTTTTGGAAGAAACAAACCATTTATTTGTCCTGACTTCCAGATAAAATTTGTTGATCCTTACATGACTACATGTAAGTGTGATTAGAGGCAAAATATTTTGATACTGTTTAACATAAGGTCATATAGTAGGTTATCTAAGGGGAAACTAATGTGTTCATCTTTTTAAGAAACCACACAGAACAATTTAATGGGCAAGATGGTGTGTTCCTTGAGCAGGAAAGGATCGAATGTATCTTACCTTAAATAGAAATCTACTGATTGTCTCCAATCAAGTAAATGCTTTCTTGTTTTTAATAGGAATGAAAGCTATAAAATAATTTGCTTAAAGGTTAGAGAATTTGGAGGTTAATTGTCTCCTCTGATAAAAGGGATTATTTTTGCCTGGAGTTGCCCTCAATATAGTTGTAAAAAGTTTGATTTATGCAAATTGTCAAGAAAATAATTCACTGTTATTGCTTTATTGTAAATATACATAAAATTATTGTTTGACTCTTTTTGGATAAAGGTATGTTTTCTAACAATATATTGAGAAAATTTGTTTTATGTTAAGATAAAGTAGAACATTTTGAACATTTACTTGTCTCGTATTCCATGGAGCTTTACTCAGTATCTACATAAACTCAGTTTTTTAAAGAGCAGTTTTGCAATGTTAACAAATGAAAGTAACCTTTGAAAATTTGTATACTGTAAGACTTTCAATACGATAAAGTATATTTAAGATAAACATAATAGTGTTTCAAGGGAATTTTGAGAGTAATCAAGAAAAACATCTTGATGTTTTCATCATATTCCAACTTATTCGTAATAAAAATCAATATAGCATTAAAATCTAATTCCCTTATATAACATTTTCAAATAATTGTTTTTGTTTTATTTATTCCTAGGCACTATGTTCAGTAATAAATATATTAAAGATATTGGAAGAAATATTTTTGCATTAACCTACCTTTTAGCAAATACCTCATTGGGCTGTAATGAAGACCATAAAAAGTGACTGAGTTAAATATAAATACCAATATAAATATATCTTTAAATGGAGGTTTCCATTAGTTGTTGGGTGTACTTTTAATTATATAGTTTGCAACTTTTTGTCTTGTTTTGGTTTTTGTTTAATTTGGGGCCATGTCTTGTGGTTCTCAGGGCTTATTTCTAACTTTGTACTTGGGGATCACCTCTTGTGGAGCTCAGGGGACAATATAGGGTACCAGGGATCAATCCCAGGTTAGCAAGGCAAATGCTATACCTCCTCATTCCAGCCCCAAAGCTGGTAACTTTTAATATGATTTATATCAAAATTATAGCTGTGAAAAAATGATCCAGGTTAGAAACATAAATGATTATTACATAATATAAATAAACATACATAAATTATATAGAAAAATAATGATAAAATTTTATATTTGGTTAAGGTCTTTGTGTGCCAAATCCTATGCAAATCATTTTATTTATTTATAGTAGCTCTTGAACCCAGTTTGGGTATCATGTCTAGCAATATTATATAGGGATCACTCCTTGGTGGGATTCAGGGTACCATGGATCAAATACCCATTTCCCACATGCAAGCAAAGTGCCTTATCTACTGTAGTCAGCCCTATTTAAACTCATACACCAATAGAAAATGACAGAGAAGAACTTTGGACCCTGTTTCTCAAACCTTTGATCTTAATTTGGGGGTGGGGGGATGTTGAGCCACCCTCAGTGGTTCTCAGGGGCTACTGCTTGCTCTTATGCTCAAAACTTACTCCTAGCAGGTTCGGGGGACCAGATGGGAGGCCAGGGATTGAACTAGGATCAGCCCATGTAAACAAGGCAAACATTATCCCAGTTGTGCTATTACTCTGAACCTGACATCTTACATTTTGCTTGGCCTCCCAGGGGACCACGAATGAAACTGTCTTAGCAAAATTCTACTAATGAGCACCATTAACTAAAACAAGAGTGAGAATCCTGGTTTATTTTGCAGATAGCCTTGTCATTTCAAATTGCATATATCCATAAACTTTTCAACCTTGCATTATATATCAAAATGTGTTCATTCATGTTTTTTTAAAATGTATATCAGGGTCACAATTTTTAAAAGTCAAAAGTATAATTGATATGCTTTCAAATCACATTCTCATTTTTTGGGGGGGTCACACCCAGCTGCGCTCAGGGACTACTCTTGGCTCCTACACTCAGAAATCACTACTGGCGGGCTCGGGGGACCATATGGGATGCCGAAGTTCGAACCACCATCCTTATGCATGCAAGGCAAACGCCTTACCTCCATGCTATCTCTCCGGCCCCTACACATTCTCATTTTGTTAACATCTGTCTTATATGGATTACTGAAACAAATGAGACACAGGCCTTATACTCAAATGGTTCTTTATAATTTAAGAACCAATGTATGCTGTAGCTTACCCTCCACCAATATCACCCCCTCATGATAGATTTGTAAAAGCTTAAACCGTTCCATGTTAAAAGTCTCTAAGAAACAAGACAGTATACCCTTATCAACTTGTCCTTTCGAAAGCATCGAAAATATTTAACTAGTATTTGAATTAAACAACATGATAACAAATTATAAGTAAAGGAAATTAAGGTCCTTTCAAAAGTATCTCCTTTGGTGAAAGAATTGAAATAGAAGGTGTTAAGTCAGATAACTTTCTAGGTCCTACTTTATTTTATTTATTTATTTATTTTATTTTTGGAGCCACACCCGGAAGTGCTAAGGGGTTACTCCTGGCTCTGTATTCAGAAATTACTGCTGGCAGGCTTAGGAGACCATATGGGATGCCAGGTATCGAACCATGGCTGGCTGTGTACAAGGCCCCACTCCCTGTGCTATTGCTCTGGCCCCTAAATTCTTCTTTATTTTTAATTTTTTTTCTGAAATTCTTCTGCAGAAACACAAGAAAAAATGTTAAAATAAAATAAAAATACTTTGCATTAGTCAAAATATTTCAGATGCATTATGCAGAAGTGATATTTAAAATGCACTTGACAGAAACACTTTTACTTTTTTCAACAATTATTAATCATGCCAAGGCTAGCACCTAATTTAATGCTGCATTGTCTGATAGAGATGGTTATCTGCTACTCTGAAGAATCGACATTTTTAGTAGACTTCCTGCTTTTAAATGATACTTCTACAAAAGATAGGGGCCAGCGTGGTGGCACTAGAGGTAAGGTGTCTGCTTTGCCAGCGCTAGCCAAGGACGAACCGAGGTTCGATCCCCCGGCGTCCCATAAGTTCCCACAAGCCAGGAGTAACCCCTGAGCATCACCGGGTGTGGCCCCCCCAAAAAAGCTTAGTTTTTGTCTCATTAATTTTCTAGGGATAACACTGCTTTTCTTCTCTACATTGTCCTTGGAATTTCCTTGTTATGATTTATTTACTCTGTAAGAAAAATGAGAACATATCAGAAGGAGTAGGGTGAGATTTGACATAATTAGTAACTGGACAATAATGAAATAAAAATAGAACTCAAGATGGTTATTTGTGAGACTAAACACAGATAAGCACATCTTATTTTTTCTTAAAAAGATTTTAGTTCTAAATTATGTGTTCATTTGATTTTTGCCTTAGTAATTAATAAATTATTTTATTTAATGTAATTTGATTGTAATCAAATTTGTGTATTTGAAATGTATTTATTAAAGCATGCCATTTTTGTTTGCTAAATTATTGATGATGACCTGATCGACTATTTTTCTTTTTTGAAAAATTAAACAACAAAGAAATACATTTTTGCTCATTCTTTTCTAGACTGTTATATGTTCAGCTTTAGTTAAAGTTAATACTCTGTGGACAGGAAGACATTACGATGACACATTTGGAAAAGGAAAGAAGAATGACGTGACCTGAAAGATTATAAGCTTTTAAGCAGATTCTTTTATTTTTTTCCCAAGAGGGTGGTGATTCCATAGTGGTTCTGGGGAAAACCACCAGCTAGGCTCATGGTTCAGTGAAAGAGCATGAATATATAGTGCTGCTTGGGCTCTGCAGTATTGGGGATTATCAAGTCAATGTGAGTGAGCCCCCAGTGCAGCAACCTGTGGTGCTGTGGAGGCCCAGTTTTACCAGAGATTAAACCAAAAGCCGCATGCAAGACAAGATCCTTAATCCGTGTACTGTCTCACTTTTCCCATTTGGGGATTTGGGGGTTGGGGGTGGTGTTGTCCTTGGTAGTACTGAGTTCATTTTTGTCCATGTGTTCAGGGGTCCTTCTTGGAGGTCTTTAATCATATGTTGATCCATATGACTATACTTCTGTTTTGTTTTGTTTTTTGGGGGGCCACACCCCACAGTGCTCAGGGGTTACTCCTGGTTGTCTGCTCAGAAATAGCTCCTGGCAGGCACGGGGGACAATATGGGACTCCAGGATTCGAACCAACCACCTTAGTTTCTGGGTTGGCTGCTTGCAAGGAAAACACCGCTGTGCTATCTCTCCAGTCCCTGATTATACTTTTTAAACAGGGGTCACTCAGTTGCAAGACATGTGTATTAACTCCTGTATTCCTAAATTATACATTTTTAAAGTAATATGAACAATATAGTTTGATAAGTAACAAGGAATATCTTGTTTGGAGTTATCAGTTATTTTAAACAGAAAGGAACTGAAAAATTATTTAAAAGTTTCATTAATTTTCCTGGGATAACACTGGTTTTCTTCTCTACATTACCTTTGGATTTTCCTTGTTATCATCAAGATGCTATTTTTTTGGATTACCTGGTAGAGCACTAGCGGTGGTCAAAGTTTACTTCTACCATGTTGCTCTGGGATTGCTACTGGCTATGTTATTTGGTAACGGAGATTGAACCTGGCCTCCCAGATACAAATATGCACACAAATCCTTTGAGCTGTTTTCCCTGCCACTATCATAAACTTTTAAAGGTATAAACTCCCTACAAGAAGGAAAGGTTAATTTCTGCGTATAAAGAGCAAGATATTTTCTGGGTTTTTTTTTTTTTTTTTTGGTTTGTTTGTTTTTGGGTCATACCCAAAAACAGCACTCAGAGGTTACTCCTGGCTTCACGCTCAGAAATCGCTCCTGGCAGGCTCGGAGGACCAGATGGGATGTTGGGATTCGAACCAATGACCTTCAGCATGCAAGACAAATGCCTTACCTCAATGCTATCTATCTAGCCCCTTTTTTAATTTTTTTTTGGTTAGAACAAAATATTTTCTATATCATTAAATACCTCACTTTTGGCTGCAAATAACCAGACTTATGAAAAAGTTATTTACTAACTCTGACAGGCGCAGTGTTTGAAGATAGTATTTCTTGAGAATCATGGTGGAGAATGCATTTAGCTGTGCCCATTGGAAAAAGTGTTGAGGGTCATGATGCTTAAGTCTTTTACTAGATTGCCCCCTACCTCATGCATCACAGGCATACATCTACAGCAATCATATTGGATACCATACTTCCCTCTCTAATTACTTATAATACTTAACATTTTCTAATTCCTCAATTAAGAAATATTGAAAATGGAAGTTCAGTATGAGTCCTTTTTCTGAAAAAAAAAATCTAGAAGGCATGGACTGAGCTTTATTTAATTCTTGTGCTTCCAACCCCTGCCCTCTCCACATCTTTCCTCTTATCTTCCATTATAGGTAGTTACTGATACATCTGTATATTTATCCCAAGAAATCAAGTTTAGGGACAACATTTTCCTTTTAACTTTGCTTTTTTTTTGGTTTCTGGCTGTACCTGGATGTGCTAAGGGCTTACTCCTTGCTCTGCCCTCAAGTATCACTCTTATTGGGAGTTGGGAGAACTCTGTGTGGCACGAGGGGTTAAACCTGAATTGGCTCTGTACAAGACAATATCTTTACCCATTTGTAGTAATCTTTCTCCAGTCCAAGAAATAATATATTCTTGCTTCAGTAGCTTCTAGTACTTAGTTCAATGGTTAAAATCTAAAGGGTTTCCATCAGAATTATGCAGGCACTTTTTCAATAAATAGATGTTTAGATTTGAGTAAATTATATCTGATTCAGTGGATTGATGGGTAACTCTTACATGGTTCAGATATTTTGCATAGACAATGTGCTTAAAATAGTGATGATGCCATAATTAAAAGAATTCATCATTTGCCCTGTACTATTTGTATATGTACAAATATACAAATTTGTATATATTATATACAAGTTTGTATACAATTTGTATAAAATTTGTATACAAATACAAATTTGTAATATACTGATGAAAATTATAGTAGGGACACTGAACATGTTTAACTCAATAGAGGTTAAATTAAAAGTGATATATTTTATGATTTCTTTTTAATTTTAGTAATTTTTAAATAAAAATGAAAAGCAGTGAGATTCAAGTCATTTAAATTTCAATTTATGGGCTATACCTATTGAAGGAAAAATAGGCTTATGTTTAATAGCATATTTGTGAGAGAAGTTGTAATGTTGAAATTGACTTTTTCAGGATCAGCATAGCAATTTTGTGTAAATTCACAGCATATACATTCTTTTACTTTTATAAGACACAAAAGACTGAAATTCTTATTTTTAGCTGTTTACTACTGACATTTCTTTTAAAATTCAGGTTATGCAAGCGCAATTTGCTCAGGACAATAACCCCGATGCACAGACACTTCAAAAACTGGCAGAAAGAACAGGCTTAAGCAGACGTGTGATACAGGTCAGTATTTTAAAGATTAGTTAAACAAAATCAAAGGTTCTTTTCTAGGTTTCTTGATTTCATGTCTTTCTTTTTTGGTGAAACATGTCTAATCAGCCTTTCACTTTAGGAATTTTCCTATTTTAAACCAGTTTTTTTTTAAACAATTTGTTTGACCTGGGTTGCCATTTGTTGAATGGCACTTTGTATATTTGTATTTCACTAAATTTGTAAATGATCTTTGTATTTCAGTTTCATAGCATTTTTAAAATTTTCAAACAAAAAAAAGAACAGTTTCAAGAAAAATTTGATTCTGATGCTATTTGTTGATGACATTTTCATGAGTGTGTGTGTATGTGTGTGTGTGTGTGTGTGTGTGTGTGTGTATGTGTGTGTGTCTAGGGGGTGTTGATGACTTTTGTTAAAGATATAGGTAGAGTAACTGATATAAACATAACTAGAGGAGGGATTCATTAGAAAAAAATCTATTGGAATATAGTATTTACATTTGAAAAATTGGATCCAAAACAACAGGTAGGGCATTTGTCTTGCATGCAGCAAACCTGGGTTCTGTCTGGCATCCCATATGGTCCCCTTCCCTCCCTCACCCCCCTGTTTCTACCAGGAATGATTTCTGAGTACAGAGCAAAGAGTAACTCCTGAGCACCATTGGGTGTAGCCCAAAACCAAAAAAGATTTATATTTGAAAATTTATGAGAGAATTGTTGGAGATAAACTTGTAGAGGTATGAATGTAGAGTTCTCTTCTGATTGGGAGAAAAATCATGATGGGTGATTGTAATAGGAAAGGGTAGGTAAACCTACATATAAAATTAGAGCTCAGAAAAGTTATATCTGTTAGGATTATTGACCAAATTTATTTTATAGGAGATTTAATTGGGGACAGTGGTCTAGAATTCATTTGAGAAGGATTTAATACACTACACCCTAATAGCAGTTAGGGTCTTGCCAAACAAGAAAAGAATCTGGATGTTATAATATGAAGAGAGAGAGCAGTCACAGATAACTCAAATTTGAGATCACAATATCTATGGGCAGTGATGCCCATTGATAGGAGTATTGAAATCAGAACAAAACTCACTTAGTTGATGAAGAAAGGAAGATAAATTCCTTTTGACTTTGATAAGCACATAATAAAGGACTAAATAGACATTTAAGTAGATACTTGAAGAGCTAACCATTTAACAAACATCTCAAATACTATGAAATGTGATAAAAATTCCTTTAGGAAAAGATTACAGGCAGTAAAAAGTGAAGAATAATACTACAGAAAAATAGCAGAATAAGAGATTCTCTTTAAATAGAGTGAAGGGCAGAGTCGAGGAAAAAAATCCTCTTAAATAGAAGCAACATCGAATACAAAGGAATAGAAGTGGTTTACTGAATTGAAAGTGGAGATATGGAAATGATATGAATATTAATTCCAGGTTAATTAAATTAATGTAAATAACTAGCTAGATGAAATTTAGTGGTCAGAAGACAAAGAACAATATTTACATATATCTCTTATATTGGGTGGTTGGTGAAAAGTTTCAATTTATTCTTTATCTAATTCTTATTAACCCTAAGGTAATTCATACTAGTAAAAATTCTACACAAAGTAACTTATAAATAACCTCATATTACTATGGCTTCTCTAAAGATCTAGATTCCCAAAGGAATTGGAGATACATTGTAATGAGACCGAAAAGGCATGTCCCATGACTTTAATCCTTCCAAATGACTTTTATTCCCTCCAAATGTCTATTTCAGAGTGTCATATTGGGTGTGGGTATATTGGGGAGTATAAAGGCAGCACCCATGTTGTACGGGGGCTATGTTCTGTGGTACTCTGGGGACTTGCAGTGTCTAGATTGAACCAAGGTTGACTGCATGCAAAGCAAGGACCTTGGCCTCCATGGTATCTTCCCAATTCAATATCTTCAAAAGAATGTAATAGTCCATAGAAACAGTAATGGACATATTTCTCTTGCATTGAACAAGGTCAACCAGATTCCATTCTTAGCACTGCCCCCAAGCCCCACTAGTACTGACCTCTGAGCAGAGATAGGAGTAAGTTCTAAGCATCTCTGGGTGTCTCCCATCCCCATATCATAATGAATAAAAAGAACAAGGAACCAATTTTAAAAGCATGGTGCTTCTTTTTTTTTTTTTAGAAAGTCTTAAAGGTCAGGAAACATTTTGAAATTATGCACTAATATTAAAGGCATCAGGATATTTATCTGCTGAGGAAAAGATCAGGAGATAGTAAGAAATGGAGTTGTATAAAAAAATTGGCATTGTTAAGTCTAACTGAAAGGCTATTTTGCAGAATTAGGTCTCTGCAAGGGAACTCTGAAGAATGCATATTCCACTCCTGAAGAGCTTTTCAAGCTCAGTGTGAAATGCTATAAACCACATAGATTGTTCTTTGAGTGTCCTGTGCTTGGAAGTAGGCTTCCTGGTTTAGATTATCTATAGTCAGTGGACTGATGGTTCCTTCTTATTTCAGACACAATATAATTAGTGAGAGTTCCTGCCACAAGTCAAAATCAGGATTTCTACATTTTAGATCATTCGGAAGTTGGAAGCAAGGGAAAATGGAAGATTTTCTGGATTTTTTTCTTAGTAGTTATAGAATCCCAGAAAAACATCATGTAATGTCCAGATCGATCAAATTATCAATATTGTAATAACAGTATTATTAACTTGATACCAAACATTAAAACTTGAAGATTATATGAGACCATTTTTGTTTGTTTGTTTGATTGGAGCCACATCCTGCTGTGTTCAGGTGTTTCTCCTGACTGTGTTCAGAAATCACTCCTGAGGGATTGGGGTACCATATCTGATGCCAGGGATTGAACTCGAGTCAGCTTTGTGCAAGGCAATTGCCCTACCTTTTGTGCTATTAATCCAGTCTGGATGGTGGCTTTTAACCTGTGAGGAATGAATTGAAATTACTTTTGATAGTTAAGAATTACTTAGGGGCCCGGGAGATACCATGGAGGTAAGGCGTTTGCCTTTCATGCAAAAAGTCATCAGTTCGAATCCCGGCAACCTATATGGTCCCCCATGCCTGCCAGGAGCAATTTCTGAGCATGGAGCCAGAAGTAACCCCTGAGCACTGCCGGGTTGGGGAGTATAAAGGTGTGACCCAAAAACAAAACAAAAAAAACACACACAAAAACAAAACAAAACAAAACAAAAGAATTACTAGCAACTGTATTTGTAAAAATGCATTTTTATTACAATTAAATATGAGATCAGAGCAATAGTACAACAGGTAGAGTGGTTACCTTGCATTTAGACAATCAGATTGAATCCAATCCCTGGCATACATATGGCCCTGAACCTGCCAAGAGTAATTTCTTAGCATAGAACCAGGAATAACCCTAGAGCACTACTGGGTGTGATCCCAAAACTATATGTGTGTGTGTGTTGTGCGTGTGTTGTGTGTGTGTATTATGTATATATATTTACAAGCTTAAGTTTGCTGGATGTGACTGACAAAGCAAGTAGTCATTAAAATTAAAGGAGATGAGTGATTAACTTTTAATACTGTAAGTCACTGTTATTAAAGCCTTTTAGATAAGTCCTTTAAATTTACATTTTTTTCACATCAAAAATATTGAAATGAAAACATTATATATATGCCTATATCTTGCACATTTGTTCAGTAGTTTACAGCGGATAAATATATAGTAGTGGGATTATTGAGTCAAAGGATAATTAATACCTTTTTAGAGTCTTTAATGATAGCACAAAAGAAACGTAGCAAGTTTGCACTCATTTTGCTAGGAGTTATATATTTTTTTTTATTTTTTTGGGCCACACCTGGCGGTGCTCAGGGGTTACTCCTGTCTGTCTACTCAGAAATAGCTCCTGGCAGGCACAGGGAACCATATGGGACACCGGGATTCGAACCAACCACCTTTGGTCCTGGATCGGCTGCTTGCAAGGCAAACGCTGCTGTGCTAACTCTCTGGGCCCTGCTAGGAGCTATTTAAGAAAGTTCACTTTTTCCAAATCCACAGGAACCCTGAGTATTGTAACTCTTATGAAGTTTATCCTGTATTTATACTTTTAAAAGAGCTGTAATTTTCTCATTTTTCTATTGGCACATTTTTCATTGATTTCTATAAATCATATTAAACTTTTATGTAGTATCAGTTTCCTTTTAATTTAATTTTCTACGTATAAGTGTTATACTTTTAATGTATTCAGACCGCCCACTTTAGGTAGTTTTGGCCTCTTTTTAATGTTTCACTACATTGGGAGAATATAGATTATCTCTTGAACATTTATGTTTCCATTTATTTATACCTAAACTTGGTCTACACATAAATTTAAATTTTTGGAATTGAATTTTGATAGATATGAAATAGGGATTTTTTGTTTGTTTGGGGAATAAACCCAGAATTACTAGGGATTACTCCTGGCTTTGCATTCAGGAATTATACTTGGTGGTACCCAGGGAACCATCTGAGGTACGGAAGATGAAACCAGGTCAGCTGCACGCAAGGCATGAATTCTATCTGCTATACTATTGTTCTATCCCCTGAAAATTTTCCTCCAAATTATTAAGTTTCCCTACTCAGTATTATGTATTTATATCCCAATAATTAATTTACTGTTTGCTTACTAAATTCTTATCTTTGACTCTTTGGACTTTGTAAAGATTCATTTTCTCCATTAGTATCTTAATTTCAGAATGTCTACATGGGCACTTTTCAGCTTTATGTAAATTTGGAATTTAAAAACTACTTAAAGTATATTTCTTAGAAGAAATTTAACTCAGTTTAGACAGGTTTGTAAATCAGAAGGAGGAAGTTTCTAGTCAGTAAGGAGTGTCAAAAGGACTTTGATTTGATCTGAAGCCCAATAGCCCTCATGTCAAGAGTTATTTGTAATGTCTGAAATTCTCAGCTATTACTACTATTATAACTTTTGCTGTTACTACAAATGATACCTGTGTTTGAAAACCGTTTCCTTCCTTACTACCTAAAGGTAGATGACCCAAGGAGCTATTTGAAATGATATTAAGATAGATATTTGCTGTTTATGTTCTATCTTCTTAGGTTTATTTCCAAAGTATGGTCTGATATTTTTTTCTTTCATTCAAAAGATGGGACTTTAAAAACTGAATAGTATGTAACATATATTTTATTGAAGCTCATGAGACTTTGAAGAAACTCAGAAAACCTAGTATCATGATTATCAAGTTAGATGTAGCTTTCTAAGATCTGACACTGTGTCATAATTAGGTAAGACAGGCGGCTGCATCTTCCTTATACATGTTAGAGAATGCATGAGTATCATCTTAGTTGGGCGAGTGACAGTGGTGACATTGAAGCCTTTGGACAACTGAAACTGCAACTGCAGACTTTAGGTATAGTCTCTATATTTATTTGAGTAGAACAGTAAATAACTCTTGGGAAAGCTGTGGAATCTACTTCTTTGATATATTTCTGACTTTGTACCTGAAACATTCAAGCCTCACTTTTTATTCTCTAACAGCACTGTCTATCACATTATATATAGTATTTATTTATTTTATGGGTCACACTGGCAGCGTTTAGGGGCTACTCCTAGCTCTGCGCTCAGAAATCACTCCTGGCAGGCTCGAGAAACCTTATGAGATCCCGGGACTCGAACCACTGCCCTTCCTGAATCAGCAAGGCAAATGCTCTACCGCTATTCTATCTCTCCAGACCCAAATTATACTATTTTATTTATTTATTATTTTGGGATCACACCCGGTAACGCTCGGGGGTTACACCTGGCTATGCGCTCAGAAATCGCCCCTGGCTTGGGGGACCATATGGGGCTCCAGGATCGAACCGACGTCTGTCCTGGGTCAACCGCGTGAAAGGCAAACCCCCTACTGCTGCGCTATCTCTCCAGCCTGGGAGAATACTATTTTTAAAAGATCAAATCAGAACCCCATACGTTTGTGTTTGACAGCCCTCTTTGGAATCCCAGTTAAAGAGACACCATTTTTTCAAAATCAGTCCAACTTTGTCTTCCCTTTCTTTTTAAAGATTTTTTTTTGGTTATTTTGTTTTTGTTTCACACTAGCAATGCTCAGAAGTTACTCTAGAGACTGCACTCAGGAATTACACAGGATGCTGCTCAGGGGACCATATGGGATGCAAGGGATCAAATGGGGGCAAAATACATGCAAAGCTAATGCTCTATCTGCTGCTAATGCCCTATCAAAATAAGTTCAGCTTTTTCTCACCTTTCCTCTTTTATTTTTTTAAAGCTCCTTCCTCTTTTCCTTATTATTCGGTCCCAATTCCCTTGCCCATCAAATGACTGCCCTCTACCTCTAGACGAAGTTGCCTTCTCCTAATCTTTTCTTTCCTGCCTCCCCTGATCCCAAATGTTCTTTATTCTTTCTTCTTTATTTTTGGCTTTGTGTCCACTTTAAGAGATGCTGAGGGATTACCCCGAATCTGTGCTTAGGGCTCACTCTTGGTAGTATTATGGGAACCAGAGGGAGTGCCAAGTGATTGAACTCAATCCATCCCTGATTCCAAATGTTATTACTCTAAATTGTTTCTTTTCATGATAGAATTGTTCAAGTGAGAGAATATAAATTCTCCAGTATTTTAATACTATCATGCTCTATAATACAGGTACCGGTAACTAAAAACAGAATTCTTGGGTTTTGCCTAAATAACAATATTATTAAAAAATAAAGACAGAATTCTGGGCTTTTTTTTAGCTTTACTTCTCTTGACCTGAATGTAAAATATTCTGCTTTGCATGAAATTTTGCTTTCTTTTACTTTTTTTCTGAACATAGGTATGTTTGTATTTTATTCTACTTAAATATTGTCAGTTTTCTTATAAATCTGACCTTAATGCACATTTTACAGAATAGCAAATACATTCCTCAAGAGAAATAAAGCATGGCAGGTTAAAATGTGATTGGAATAATGGAATCAAGTGGTTTGCAAAAAGCTTTAGATTCACAGTAGGGACTTCATATATTTGAAAAATGGTTTGAAGCAAGTCCAGCAGGTGTCTACAAATACATTTAGTAGTTATTTTTACTTAGTTTTGAGTAAAAGGGCCTGTTTTCCATTTTTCCCCCCTTTGGGTACTAAATATCAATATAGAAAGAAAGGAAACTTCAAGAATTCTTAAATCCTTTCCACCATATCTCTCTCTCTCTCTCTCTCTCTCTCTCTCTCCCCGCTTTATTTAAAGATCCAGATTTAGTACAGAATAGATTCTAAAGCAAGTCAACCTTAGAATTTGATTATATGAACAACAAGAATGACCATTATTTGCTTTAAAAATGGCTTTCTGTCAACAGAACTTCCTTAAAGCTTTAGATGGTTCCTTTGTTTATATGATAAAGTGTGGTTGAATTTCTTTTAAGAAGTTGAGTGGATACTATGCTCAAAAGCAAATATGTGACACTGCTATAATCCTTTTCATCTCCCTCAGGTGTGGTTTCAGAATTGTAGAGCACGCCACAAGAAACATGTCAGCCCTAACCACTCCTCCTCTGCCCCGGTCACAGCAGTCCCACCCTCCAGGCTGTCTCCACCCATGTTAGAAGAAATGGCTTATTCTGCCTATGTACCCCAAGATGGGACGATGTTAACTGCGCTGCATAGTTATATGGATGGTAGGTATCTCAGCACTTAGCAGCTGTCTGTCAAGGAATGAAGAGCTGGTAACTCATAGTATTCGACTATATGATAAGGTTTTCAAAATTTAATTAGACCACAGTAGAAAAAGAAAAATACTGTAGAGCAAGCAGAACAATCCACACATTTCTATTTCTGAGGCGTTTTTAAAAGATAGGTTTACTACCCACTTTACAGATAAAAAAACAAATATTAGTTAATGACTTCTTGTACTTTATTTTCACTTAGAAAACTTGATTTTAATTGATAAATATCTAAATAATTTACTTTTCTTATGTTCAAAGAAAGCATTTGCAAGGTTTTAGGTTGTGGTTTATCAAATTTAATTAAAATTGTATCAATATATTACAAACATAAAGAACAGTATACACATAATATGCAGTTGGTAAGTTGATAAGGAGCATAATCACATGGTTATGCATATAAAGTATTATTAGACCATAATTAGCATCCCAGGAGCCTCTCTTATGTGTCTTTCCAATTGTAATCTTCCTCCAAAGAAACTTCTTCTTGACTTTTAAAATCAATTTTCAGTTTTGCCTTATTTTAAGCTTTATATAAATTGAACTATAGAGAATATATTGTTGTATGTCCTTTTAATTAGCTTATTCATAAGATTCATTTGTATTATAAGAACTGGTAGTTTTTATTATCTAGAGTCCCACTTTAAGCATATGTCATAATTTATTCATTTTATGATTGCTATTTGTATTATTCTCCATTTGGGTCTTAGAGTCCGCTGCTAATGGACTTAATTGTATATGTCTTCTGGTTCACATTTATTTATACTTCTCATTGGTATGTACTTGGGAGTAGAATTTAGGGGTATAGGCCACAAACATAGTTGCTACAGTTGATTCTGCCAGTTTTTCATAGCAGCTGAACAAGTTTAAGATTGGACCACGAAATTTCAGGGTGCTCCACATCCTCAATTTGGTATGAAATAAAATAGCAAATTTAGCTACTTTGATTATTAGATAGTACTATTTTGTTTTAATTTGTTTTTTCTTTATGACCAGTTAAATTGAGCATTCTTCATGTGTGTATGGGCTTCTATAAATAATTTTGTTTTTTGTTTTTTGTTTTGTTTTGTTTTGTTTTTTGGGTCACACCCGGCAGTGCTCAGGGGTTACTCCTGGCTCCATGCTCAGAAATTGCTCCTGGCAGGCACGGGGGACCATATGGGGCACCGGGATTCGAACCGATGACCTTTTGCATGAAAGGCAAACGCCTTACCTCCATCCTATCTCCCGGGCCCTTCTATAAATAATTTTGGATGAAAATTCTATTTATGTCTTTTGTCCATGAATCTGTTAGCTTTTCTATTTTCTATCCCTTTGATTTTGTTGTTGTTGTTGTTGTTGTTTAGTTTTGGGGCCACACATTGCAACACTCAAGAGTTACTCTTGGTTCTGTGCTTATAAATTACCAGACAAACTTTGAGGAGCAATATAGGATGCTGAGTTGGCCACTAGCAGGGCAGGCTCCCTACCTGCTATGCTATAACTCTTGATTTGTTTTAATTCCCACTACCACCTATATTTAGTAATTTGTCTTTTTCTGTTCTCTTGAATATATGTTTTGTTGAGAACAGTTCCAATTTTTATTGTTCCTTTTATCATTGAAAGTGCTTATTTTGTGACCAGTTATTTTTTTTAAAACAAATGTCCATTATTACCAAGAAGTAATGAGAACACACCTCTTCTTTTATCTTATAGGAACATTGTTTTACCTTTGACATCTATATTGAGAATTCATTTAGAATTGAGTTTCGGATGTGGAGTGAGACAGGGAAGTGAATCTTTTTTTTTTTTTGTTATATGGATGAAAATACTGATTTTTCAAATGTTTTATAGTATAATACTTACTTTTGTTTTATTGGTCTCTATTTTTGCATTGTTAAGTAACTATTTGGACTATGCTGGGTCTATAACTCTTAATCTCTCACAGTATATGTCTTTCTACTTTATATTTTTCCAGTTGATGTTGCATGTCAATAAATTTTTATAAGTTTATCAATTTCCACACAGTGCAAGAAAAAGTTCTTCTTGATATAATCGATTAGGTCACTGTGTAACCATATTTTTTTCTGTTGTACTTGGTGTTTTTTGTTTGTTTTTTGTTTGTTTTATTTTGTTTTGTTTTGTTTTTGTGGGAGGGAAGAATATTACAGACTCTGTTAAGGCACCAAGATTAGAACTTAGGCCTCCTACATACAAAGCATGTGCTCTAGTCCTCCTCTCTACTCGCTACTCACTCTCTCTGTATTGCCATCTTAATAAGTCAAGTATTAAGTATTAAGACAAGTGTTTCTCAGCCTTTTTTTTTTTTTTTGGTTTTTGGGCCACACCCAGTGACGCTCAGGGGTTACTCCTGGCTCCATGCTCAGAAATTGCTCCTGGCAGGCATGGGGGACCATATGGGGAACCAGAGGATCGAACCGCAGTCCATCCTGGGTTAGCGCAGGCAAGGCAGGCACCTTACCTCCAGCGCCACTGCCCGGCCCCCGGCCCCCTCCAGGCCTTTTTTGATCATGTTTTTCTCCTACGGTTCTTGCCTGCTTAATTTCTCTCAATAGGCCTCTCATTTATGGAGTTTTCATCTGTGTCCCCTTGAAATATATATATTTATATGTAAATAAATATATATCCCCTCTTGAGAAACTGCTGAAATCATGAACTAGTTACGTTTTCTATTTTATTTAATTTAAAATTTGATTTATTTAGATAACATTTTCCCATTTTCTAGAATTTTTTATTTAATAACCTTGCACAATTTTGTTAGCTTTAGTCATATGTATTTATTTTGCAACAAATTTGATTCGGTTGCAAATATTCTTTCCTCCTACAATCTAGGTTGGTGGTTATTTTCTTTCAGTATTGTAAAGTATAAGAACATTTTCTTTCTTCTAACTCCCTTTATTTCTGATGTCTAGAATATATACAATTAGTTAATTTGACCCTATTTGTTGTGAGTCCCTCAACCCAAATTTTTCACTTTGTTACCAGTTTTCTATTTCAGTATCCTTTGCTTTGTTGAGGGGATATTGACCCACACCCCTTGGTGCTCTGGGCTTTCTCCTGGCTCTCCTTTCAGGAATCACTCCTGTTTGGCTCAGGAGTGCTAGAGATTGAACTGGGGTAGCTGCATGCAAAGCAAGCGAATTACCTGCAATATTATTTGGCCCTCTTTCAGTATTCTTGAACATGCTTCTTTTTTGTTTGTTTGTTTTGGTTTTGGTTTTTGGGTCACACCCAGAGATGCTCAGGAGTTATTCCTGGCTATGCACTCAGAAATCGCTCCTAGTTTGGGGGACCATGTGGGACACCAGGGGATCAAATCCAGGTCCATCCTAGGTCAGCAGCTTGCAAGGCAAACACCTTACCACTGCACCACTGCTCTGGCCCCTGGACATGCTTCTTGAATATAGGATTTTAAGCCTTTCATTATTGAAAGCTTCAGCATTTCTCTCTTCAGCAGTTGTTACTTCCCAGATGAAAAGGCTTTCATTAGTTCAAGCTTTTGATCCTCCATGCTTCCGGCTATGTGTTTTCTTCTTTTACCTTCTAGTTCACTCATTTTTAATATCTATTATGTTTTAAAATTCATTAGTTTGGTTAATATTAGTTACTGTATCTTCAATTTTAGAATTTCTCTTTTTTATTTTGTTTTGTATTTGGATACCACCTCCAATGGTGCTCAGAACTTATTCCTGACTCTGCACTCAGGGATCACTCAGTGTGGGCTGAGGGCCAAGAAACAAAGCCAAGTTGATGTAAACAAGGAAAATACCCTACCCAATGCACTGTCTCTTCAGCCCAGAATTTAATTTCTTTCTTAGCTTCCACTTCTATTTAGGACTCACCTTTTTGCTGCTATCTCTTTTTTTTTTTTTTTTAAATATGGAACGCTTCACGAATTTGCGTGTCATCCTTGCGCAGGGGCCATGCTAATCTTCTCTGTATCGTTCCAATTTTAGTATATGTGCTGCCGAAGCGAGCACTTGCTGCTATCTCTTAATTAAATTATTCTAGTTAGGAGAACATATTTATACTAAAGTTTTAATGACTCTAATATGTGGGCTATTTGTGAATCTACTTTGTTTTTCCTATTTGTTTTCAACCAAATCATATGCTCTTATTCACCTTATTTTTTTCTTATGTTTTAAGTATTGGGTATAGAAAAAAAATTAGTTTATGAGGGACCAGAGAGATAGTTCAGTGGGTAAAGCACTTGACTTGTAAAGGATGATCAGTTTTGATCCCCAGCATCCTATATGGCTTAATAAGCCCTTCCAGGCATGATCCCTGAGTGCAGAGCCAGGAGTAAACTCTGAGTACCACAAGGTGAACTCCAACATCCAAAAAAACAAAAGACAACAAACTGGAATTTTAGGATCTGATATCTTTCATCTTCTACCAAAATATCTGAGGAGTTAGACTATGGTTAATATAGACATAATCCTTTCAGCCCCGGATCCTCAGGAGGGCTAAGGATTTCATATTTCTGGCTCATAAGTCCTTGGATTTAGTTTTTAGTGAGCTTCCTGAAAGCCGTATATTTCATTTTAATTGTGGTTGATTGTAGTAAAACTTCTCTCACGAATCCCTGCTTATTAATTTTTATTTTATATCAACTAACCAAAATCTAACTCATGAAAATTCTGTTAAATCTTGCAGAAGAACAGACTTTCTGCCAATAGTTTTTATGTTAAAACCTTTGTTTTAAATCATTTCTTTTTAAAACTGTTAACTGGCCTTAATAGGGATAAGCAGTTTCTCTCTTGTGGAACTTGGTTTTGCAAGCTCTTCCTAGTTTGGTATATTCCAGATGCCTTCGTGTGTGTGTGTGTGTGTGTGTGTGTGTGTGTGTGTGTGTGTGTGTGTGTGTGTTCAAATTTGACCACCTTTCTTAGTAACTAAGAAGGAACTTCAGTTTGAAGTGGTATTCGTACGAAGTAGGAATTTTATTTTAAATTTCAATTAATGGGAAACCACAGAGTAGATCATTGTTGCCATTTACTTACACTGTCATTAAAATTTTGTGCTCACCACGTGAGTGACTGTAGTGTTGCCTGCATTAATTTTTAAAAAATATTTAGGGAAGATGCTGGTAATAAATGGATATGTAGGGAAAATGCTATGTAGCAGCTTATTATGAAAGCTTGTAATGTTAGGACAAATTCACTTATCTTTCAGAGATTGAGGGTAAAGTGCAGTGAATAGGGTTATAGAAGGAGAACTTTAAAGTGGCAAAATTGTGTGGCCCCAAGTAAAGATTTGGGAATAAACTGCTTCTGAATCCTTAATTAATCCTATACCAACTGTATTGAGTAAGTTAATGCTACTGCCGAGGTCCATAGAATGAGTATAGCTGGGTGCCTCAACTATAGTAATAAACACATTGACTTGATTTGTTCTTCTCTTTAGTCAGTTTCATTGATCCTCGAAAACTAATTACAAACATTTCTTTCTATTTTGTAGCTCACTCACCAACTACTCTCGGACTCCAGCCCCTGTTACCCCATTCAATGACACAACTGCCAATAAGTCATACCTAATTCCTTTTTTCAGGGATAGAAATGATTAAGGATATAAACATGTCATTTATTATGTATAAAATGCCATTGAAAAGATATTAATGTTAAATTTTTATTTAACACCCAAAGCATTTCCAACATCACTTTGCTGCCCAGGTATGTATCTATAGATGGCCTGCAAGACACTTTTATTGACTATTCATTTTTTGGTAAAAATTTATGTTTACAAGAAGGAGACAAATCAGAACTTTTTTTTTTTGTATTGTCTGGAGATAGTTCACTCTAGTATGTATCTGTTAATTTATTTGTCATCAAATGAGCACTTTGCCTAAAAGAAAGGACTGACAAGTGTGCAAAATGTTTACAATCTTTTGTGAAATTGTAGTTTATCATTAGTTTGTATCTGTAAGTTATTGTTCTAAATATTACTTGTATTTTTGGTTATATACAACTTTATACTTTGAAGCTTGTATCTGTGAATTTGCAACTGAAATTTATTTTGCCAATGTTTTCTGAATAAACTGAATAAAGCTTCTGTTTTAGCATGCCATGCAAACACATTATTGTGTTTATGGTTCATGAAATCTGGCTGTAAATAACATTATAGTTTAAGAAATCCATCATTCTATGTTTATTAAATATTTTCTGTTCTTGTGAAAGCTCCAATCAATTTGTCCTTGCTTTGTGTTTTTATAAGTCACTTTACCCTCTGAAATATAGCAACAATTAATTTTGGTCATTTTGTTTTGAACTGTGACGTGATTCATGTAAATAAGAAATTTATTAGTGGATGATTGTACTTATTAAACAAAAATTCATAAACATATCTAATTTGTAAACAACCTCTTTTGGATTAGCAAATAGAGCCAATTTGAAAGATGAGGAAGAAGATTTTGTAAGACCTTATGGAGTACCCAAACTCAGAATAAAATATGGGTCTGAAGAACATATCTCTTCAGGGGTAAAAAGACATAAACAAATTGGAGCTGATGGGTAATGTTTCTAAATCAGTAATTCTCATACTTCTTCTGACTGAGTACCTTGTACAGTTTTGATTCTGAGAACTCAAATATCTTATGGAGTAGTAGATGTTTCTAGGAAGATTACAAAATTATGTAGTACCACACTCCCTAATTTTTGTATTTACAGAACTTAATCAGTACTCACTTATTATATTTAATGTGCCAGTTAAAATATTTTTAAAGTTAATGAGAAGTAAAAGTACCAAGAATGTTAAGTCTTTGTTTAACTCAGTCTATTCACATCTGGCTAGAATTGGAAATATTAATAATGGAGTATTTGTAATTCAATTCTAGTCATCATAAATACAACCAAAACGTTCTTATGAATTGAAGTGACTTATTGTCTCGAAGCAGAAGCAAAACTTTCTGTGACACAAGGAATAAAAATGTTTTTTTAAGAGTTAAATCAGCTACCTCAGTTGGAACCATTTGGCCCAAAACAGAGAGTGTAACCAACACTCCCTGCATCTAATCTTGTGATATTGCCTTCTTAATCTCTTTGGATTTTGTCTACCTGTTCCAGGCACGAAGTGGTAAGTCAGCTTTACCTTTCCCAGATGTTGGAGAAAACTCTTGTAGTCCAGCCAAACTGCACTGTTGGCAGCAAATAGCATCACCCAGATGGATATAACAGACTTCAGTTAGTTTAGGAGATACTTGATTGTATAAGGCTATTTTTTTCCTTTTTTTCTTTTCCCTTCTCCTCTCCATCTTCCTTTCCCTTTCTTCCTCTTTCTTCTCATTTTTATGTGCTCATTATTCTCTGTGCAGATTTTACAAAGCACATTACTTTTTATTTTTAGTTCCGAACATAAATGACCAGGGGGAAAAATGCAACAGTCGTAAGAGAGAAGTTCAAAGTTGTCACATGAATGACACATTAATGAATCTTTCCTCTTTTTATGAAGTTAATTAAATGAGGTGTACATGGAAGAACTAACATTTTTCATGTGATACAAATGTCTGGCTTTTTATTTCTTCTTCAGAGGGCCTAATTTTTAAATCTAAATTAGAAAAAAATTTTACTAGACATATCGAAGAATTTCCATCTTGTTATTTTTGTATTAGGCACAATCCTTATTTACATGCAATTTGGGTTGATCAAACAGCTTTGTTAAAGTTGGAGCAAAGAAACTTTATTAAGAATTCAGAGATTTGGGGCCGGGCGGTCGCGCTGGAGGTAAGGTGCCTGCCTTGCCTGCGCTAACCTAGGACGGACCTCACTTCGATCCCCTGGTTCCCCATATGGTCCCCCATGCCTGCCAGGAGCGACTTCTGAGCGAATAGCCAGGAGTAACCCCTAAGCGTCACCGGCAGTGACCCAAAAATAAAAATAAAAAAAAAATCAGATTTGTCAGGTGTTAAGAGGCTAAAGATAACTTTTTTGTTATGCAAATCAATTAATCCCATTTAACATCTAAATTGAAAAAATTCTTGCTCTTAGGAAATGACATTTTAAATTTTCTATCATGCAAAGGTCATTTTAAAATTCCTCATTGTGGTAGATTATATATTTCACTATCTAATTATAAACACTTAGAATCCATTTTTTTTTCTCCCTACACCCAGAGGTCCTAGTCCTGGCTCCATGAATAAGGCTGGGATTGTTCTTAGCTGTGCTTTGGGACCAGGTGTTACCAGCAATAGGAACCAGGCTTCCTGCATGCAAACCATTCTCTCATTCTCTCTAGCTGATTGAGCTCTCTCCAGCCCTTGTTCTTATTTATTATTATTATTATTATTATTATTATTATTATTATTTTGTTTTTTTGGGTCTCACCCAGTAGCACTCAGGAGTTACTCCTAGCTCTGTGCTCAGAAATCACTCCTGGCTGGGGACCATATGAAATGTTAGGAATTGAACTTGTATCCATCCTGGGTGAGTCAGCTTCGTGCTAATCACTGTGCTACCACTCCAGTCCCCTGTTCTCATTTTTAAAAACTGTTACAGGCATTCAGGAAATGATAGCAATATTTACTAATTCTAGTTCTGAGGTCACCCCAACAGTGCTTAGGGCTTACTTCTGGTTCTGTGCTAAAAGATCACTTTTATACTCAGTTGAATTAATTTTTTATACATTTTTAGTTTTATAGTTTTTAAAGTCAATTTCCAAGAACCTTATATATTATGTATTGGCATGAAACTATATTTTATAACCCTTGTTTCTTCTTAATATGATAAAGTTAAACACAAGCTATGTGATTTCTTCCCTTGCATATGATTAATGAGAATATCCTTTAGAATTTATTCAGCTGGGATAATTTAATGGCTTATTTTTTATCCAGAATTACGTTTTTTGCCCTGTTTATTATATTGATACCTTTGCTTACTTAAACCTCTATATTTTTTAGTCACTTTCTGCCTCCTACATTCAATTGATGGGAAAACTGAAATTTAAATAATTTTGATTACAATTATAAGACCTTTAAATTATTCATTTATTTTTGTTTTGGGGGCACACACCTGGTGATGCTCAGGACTTACTCCTGGCTCAACTCAGGGATCACCCCTGAAGGACACACTGGACATATGGAGTCCTGGGGATATAACTAGGTAAGCTATATACAAAACAAGCATCTTACCTGCTGTATTAGATCTTTGACCCAAGACATCTAGATTTAATATGCATGATATTTCCAAAGCATCAGATTTTATATGTAACTGTAGGCAGGTCACAAAAATGCATTTATAAGTGTTTTATCAAGAAAGTATGAGTTGTTGGGGTTTTGTTTGGTTTGGGGTCACAGCAGTAGTACTCAGGTAACTCCTGGATCTGCACTCAGAAAGTACTCTGGCAGGCTCAGGGATACTGGGAATTAAACTCAGGTATGTAACATGCAAGATAAATGTGCTATCCACTGTGCTATCGCTCTGATCTGAAGTATGAAATTTTAAGCATTCCAAATTCAGACTCTGAGGATGTGAAAGTTACTCTAGGATTCTAAGACTAAATGTTCATATAAAAAGGAATAGTGAGTCTAGGGGGGAACTTGCTTTCCATTACTTTCTGTGATGTAAAGATGGTAAAGAATTGAAGACGGTGATGGAAAAGCAGAATAATACTTCATGTATTCTTGGATAATTTCAAGTTCCTAATACAATGCTTCTTAAACTTCTCAAAGAAAATATTTGTTTAGCAAAAATATGCTGCGTTTTCTATTTTTTTATATCATTTGATCTGAGGTATGTGTCCTCTGGAGGTTAGCACTTTCTCTAATACTAATGAACTGTACAACAAGGATGCTTAGCTCTGTGGATGCTAGTTGCTCTTTACAGCATATCAAAGACTATTATAAGGCTAACATGGGAAGGTGAATGGAAACATGATAAAAAATATAATATGTTAATTTAGGAAGGTGGTCAACCAAAGCTGGATCTCCAGAAGTCTAGAAAGCACATCAGATCCCCAGACAACTCAAAAGGATAGCAATCTATCCATTTTCTCAAAGTCAAAAGTGGAGTTTCTATTCTGGTAATGACTTATGTATATTTTCTCATCCCAACTTCAGCATAAATGGAAAATATCTTCTTGCTGTACACATACATTTTCTTCTTGATCTTAAAACTTTTTCAACAAATTGAAGTATTACCTTCTATAATTTGGGTTTAGAAAGATCTCTACACCATTTTTCTTCCCGAGGTGATTTGAATGTTCAAAAAACATTTTTTTAAAGCTCAATAAGATTATGGTGCTATATTTGAAAATGGAAACCATGTTACAACTTCAGTTTCAAAATATTTACTTCCAGGAACCAGGCTAAGTCTCTAGAGAACCACTACCAGTTATTAGCTCATTTCTTTCAGAGGCACTGGAATGAGTTTGCGATTTTGCCAGCATGATCCTGAACCGCAAAATTTCATCTTTGGTTGAAACTCCTCCAAGCAAGACCATGTGCAATTCTCCTACTGCCATTTCTGTTTGTCTTTCGAAACCCAGCTCATATGACAATATGTCTTAAGCATCTTCACAGTCAAAGCTAATTGCACAGACTCCTCCACAGAGCTGACACTTTCTGATCACTAAAATTCATAAGAATTCTAAGAACGACTCGATAGGCTTGCATTCCTGTAATGATGGAAGGAGAAAACAATTTTAAGAAAGCAGGCAGTCAGTGTCTGCAGAGAATAGCCTCAGAGGAACCTGAGCTCACTCAGTGTTATAGATGTAACAGATGGAAGGCTGGAGTGTTAGATCCTGAGCAAGACTGTGACCTTGTTCAGATGTGCTTAAAGCCAGGTGGAAAGCAGGAGTTGGAGGTGTCCGAAGAAAGGCCTTCTAGAGCCACTGCAGTGAAATGATGATGACAACGATGATGATTATTATCAGAGGGAGCATGAGTATTTAAACAGTTTCAGGTGTTTATAAGATTTACCTGCCCAGGGAGCTCTAACAAAGGGAATGGGAGGGCCTCATTGGTCAGGTAGACATGCAGCATGTCAGGTCTAAGGACATGACCTATGTGACCAGGGGTGTGTGAGTTATGTGTCTTGGGGGATGTGTCTTACATGACCAGGAAGAGCACAGGAGGTGGGCTCCATTGCGACATGTCAGGTGTTTGCTTTATCAGTCACTAATCTCTCTTCCCCCAGTGGGTGTGGGGATGCCTTGGCCTATTGGGTACCTCCTTATAGGGACTTCCTTTGAAGAGCCTGAGAGTCTGCTCTACCAGAGTGGCCATTTTTTTTCTCATTTTATTGATTGATTGGTTTCTGGGCTACATCTAGTGGTGTTCAGGAGTTACTCCTGGTTCTGCAATCAGAAATTGTCCCTGGCAGGCTTGGGAACCATATGGAATGCAGGGAATCGAACCGGGTCCCTCCCAAGTCAGCCGTGTGCAAGGCAAATGCCCTACTGCTGTGCTATCTCTCCAGCCCTTAGAGAGGCGATTTCAATGGAGTCCAAACGTGTCGCTGAAGGGCCCTGGCTACAACACCTCAGATAGCAAGGTCTTCGGAACAAGGGGACTCTGGTGATGTTGGAAACTGGCTTAGGAGCAGCCAAGTCAAAGGTGGATGTGCTACCTTTACATATTTAGTGCCAGTGTTCACTAAAATCAGCCTTCTGCCTTTATCAAGCATGCACTTATTGCTATTTGTCATGAACATTTGTGAGAGCCCATCCAGAGCTATAGATTATATACAAAACCAACATGTGGAGACTTTTTCCTTATGCACACACACAAATACACACATTCAAGAAACAATAGCATCATTCTTAATAGTCATTGATAATGCACTAGCGATGCAATTGATAACAATTTGAAGCAGAAAGGGAATTGGCCATAAGTGGTATGCTCAAAACTTATTCCTACTCAGGTATCACTGCTGATGCTACTCAGGGAATAAAATAGGATATGAAGGTTTGAAGTTGGATTGGCCAACTACAAGGTAATACCTGCTGTACTATATCTTCAGTACCTGATAAAGGTTATTAATGATGGGTTAGATCAGGGGTGGCAAACACGCGGCTCTCGAGCCGCATGCAGCTCCCGGCCAAAATGAATGCGGCTATTTGCCTCTTATCATTATTTTGTAAACTGTGGCTCTTTGCCAAATTTGGATTTTGTGCTGCTTCTGAGGAGGGACCTCTGAGGAGAGATCTCTGAGCCCGAAGTCCCGCCCCCAGGCTGCGTCCTCCCATCTCCCATCCCTCGGAAACAACTGCATGGGCCAGCTAGTGGGGGGACCCATGTCACATGTCGGGTCACATCTTGCCATTACTTCTTAGTGTGGAGGACGCAGCACACCCTCAACATTACTGCAGGATTTTGACCCCCACTCAAAATGGCAAAATGCAATGCGTGCTTAATAGATTATTGTTCAAATTAGATGCTTTTGTGTGAGTGTTTGTCTGTTTTGGCAGGTCACTGCGTGGTGTGGCTCTCTGACTCTCACACTTAAAAATTTTGGCTCTTTGTGTTGAACTTGTTCGCCACCCCTGGTTTAGATAATGCATATAAAATATTAAGTTCTTAGTAAATTATCTGGTAAACAGTAAAGTTTATTATTATTAAAGTATATTATTAAAATATACAATATAAAATATATAAATATATACAATATAAATATACAATATACAATATAAAATATATTATTATTAAAGTATATTATCTATTATTTTTATATTATTATTTTTTATTTATTGGGTTTGGGAACTATCTCAGCTACACTCAGGGGTTATTTCTGGCTCGACTCCAGGTGGTGCTCAGGGAATATATAGAATGCTGGAGATTATATTTAAGTCAGTCTTGTGCAAGTGCTCTACCCACAGTACAATCACTCCAAACCCTATTTATTTTATTAAACTATTACCATAAAAAAGTTCACCAGTCTTTTTACTAGTCTTCCCTTCCTTATCCTCATCTCTCCTTTGTCAATAACTACTCATCTTCTTGAAACCAGTTTAGACATCATCATCTTTCCTTTATCAACTATTTCTCTGCCCATGCCTCCATCCCATTATGATCTAATTGCTACATATGTGTTGCCATCATTTCCTCAAAGGATATAGCAATACTTCACACATTTTATTATAATAATCATTCTTCAAATTTGTCTCAATATGACTGAAATAATTAGAATACACAATATTTTTTGAAGGCCTCTAGAATCTGGCATAAAGCACTGGTAGACAGGTTCTTCACAAAAGTTAACTATGCCATACCCATTTAAAGACTGAAGCCTGGGGCATCCTTTTTCTTCTTAGCAACTCAGAGTGGGCTACGTTAAGTGAAAGGCCTCCAGTTCAGTTGAATCTATATTTTTTTTCAACTAAGCAAAGCAGACTGTTGGGCCATTATCAATTAACTCAAGCAAAAGATGCAGCCAAAATACATGATTTGTTCCAAGTTACCCAACTTGGCTGACTCCTAAGTCTAGTTACTAACTAATAGCTCATTCTTTCAGTTGAATTTTCCTGTTAATGTGACTACAGAGTTGTATTAATTTCTCTTGAATGACTCTACCCATCCTGTATCCAATAAAGCATAACATTTTTGCCATCCCATGGTAGGTAACCCATACAATGTATCTATTTTTATATATGTTCTGAATAATCTCCTATCAGCTTTTCTATCACCTGTCTGAGTAACTTATCAATGTTTTTGACATGAATTAAAGACCACAAACATATGGCATGCATACTCTCATATACACAGAATTTAGTCATACCGTTGACATACTATACGCTTTCTGTATTTTGGCCTTGATTTCAGGTAATTCTCTTTTTTCTCAGTAACTAAAGAATGAAGGGTTTGTTTTTAGAGTCTTGTTCCATTGCCCAGCTCAGCACTAGCCTTACTTGCCATCTATGTTACTTTAGACAGATAGCTTACCTATTCTTTACATGCTGTTTTTTCCCTTGAAGTCACTTTGGAATCTACCAAAGACCCCACAACATTGCCATAATCACCTAGTACAAATTTCCATGTTTCATCTGGATTATTAATTTCTGTGTAGCTATTTTGTTAGTTTCATCCTCTTCTTCCCTAAGTTGAAAACTAGAAAATAGATGTGCAACTATTAATGTGAAAGCATGGATAAAGTTAAAAAAAAAACCAGATAGTGCATCTCTGATCAAAACTCTTTAGCACCTTTCCTTCATATTTCAAAGAAAAACCAAGATTCTCTATGACCTCACAGGCACCCATCATCTAAGAAGGCCAGTCTAACTCCATTACCATTGTCTCCAACCCTATCATATGCTCACCCTCACTTGTTTACATGACTCCAGGTACAGTGGATTCCTGTTATATATGTAGGACAAATAGTCTTAAAATATTTAGACTGAAACATTTGATCCTGATACTTTCTGTGTGATCCTCGAAAGTTGATTAATTCAATGGAGTTCATTTTCCCTGCTGTAACTGATCATGCCATTATCCTCTATATAGTTACTCTGAGAATTAAAGACAAAATAGTTTTGCCAGTATCTGGTATACTGTCAATACTCTATCAAGAAATGCTAGGATCTGGACTGAAGATTGAGGGGCATAGTTCTCAAAAGAGGGTAAGCATTATTTCAAGTTCTTCTCCTCCAACACTCCTTCATAACTGAGTCTTCAAGTTCAAAAATTCTACATTTTGCAAAAATTCAGCCAAAGTTTTTTGGGGGATGTTCTTAATTAGGAATACTTTTACCCCCACCACTTAGTCATCTAAATGCATTGTTGAATTCCACTGAATGGAGTTTCCCTCATTCCAGAACTCTGACTTTAGTATAAAGGAGGCCAGTCCTTGCAGAATTCATGCCTCAGATGGTTAACCTGGATTGCCTTTTTTAGCACAAATTGCTCAGCTTGGCTTCTATTTAATGAAACTCCAGTAAGCTGAGAAATTCTCATCATTGTCTTTGAAATTGGCTCATTCATATTTCAGGTTTTCTTGCACTTCCCTGGTTTTAAGATTAGAACACCGCCAGTAACCAGACAACCCTGTTAGCTCCATTTTTATCATTTCAGCATTTATCCCAGAGGTGTACTTTGCCATTGCCGGAGAAGGAGCTGGTGTTTGTTTTCAAATCTTATCTTTGTGCTACTATCTAGTATCTCATGTCTGCTAAATAATTCCTCTGTTCAAATGTAAATTCAAGACTTCAGTATTTATCTTAAGAGTTTCTCTTGAACTATAGAGTAAATTTTGAATATGCAATTTCTATAGTACATGGAAAACTATTAATCTTAATAAGCAATGATATAAAATTGTACTTAATGGCCCAGAAAAGGGGGTAAATGTTGTTTATTGGCCCTAAAAATAAAGCACAGAATTACTCAGTTGGTCAATAAGTCAAGTATAAATAAACTCTTCCTGATAAACTAACTTGACTATGAACTACATTTAAAAATGTGTGTACTTTGGAGACCACATCTAAGCTCAGAGCTTACACTAGCTCTATGCACAATGATCACCCTTACCAGGCTCTCTGGTCCCTTAAGTATCTCTCTGGCCCCTTGACTGGCTTTTCAAACTACACCAACATAACTATCTTATCTGATCTTTCAGAGGATCTAAGAATTTCATGATTTTAAAAATACCACATGCTTTTAAATAATCTATTTCTTTATAAACCAATGAGTAACAGGAATTGTGTTTGAATCCCACCTGGTGGTGTTCAGGGTCACTAGAGGGGTGCTCAGGAGACCATATGTGGAGCCAGGAATCAAATTGCAAGTGATGCAATTGCCTTATTTTCTCTACTATCTCTCAGTATTAGTATGATATGGAATTTTTTTATCTGGGGACCATATGGTACAATATGGATATCCAAGATATTCCAATGGAGCCATAAATGATAATTACAAAAATTTGGGGCCAGAAGACAAGACTAGGGACCAACATGCAGTACAGATGGGGTACAGGAAGAAAACAAATTTGAAAGCGTATGAAGGTCAGAAAGGTTGAGAATCCCTGATATAATTCAGTGGCTCCCAAGTATTAAGATATTCAAGATTCATATGAAAAGTGGGAAAATGTCAGGAATGGAAATTCCAGAGATTCTCATTCGCCACATTGGGGTGGAGGCCAGAATTTACAGTCTCTTCTAGCTTATAGTTACAATCTTTTATAGCCTCCAGAGGGATTCCACAGCACATGGTGCAGATTCTACTTTGGACAGAAGGAAGGAGTTTTAACAGTTTCTTGGTGATGTTTCTGTCTCACAACTGCTAGTTCACCTGAATTTGTCTTTTAAAAACTACTTATCAGGTACTTTAATGGGGCCTTATAGTACATTATCTTTAATCCTCAATATCATATGTAAATTAATCTCATTCCCTCTTTACAGATGATATAATTAAGGTTTAGGATTTGTCAAAATACCTCCTAATAGGTTGTATTTGAATCTAGAACTTTTACTTTTATTTTCACTGTACATATCACTGTGAAGGTTGAGAGTGGTAGATTGGTAGCAAAGCAACCAAGGCACACTAAGAGTTAAACCAGGCTCAGGGTTTCAATCACTTAACAATTGACTCTCTTGTTTACAGCAAAGTTTCTCTCCCAATTTTTTCTTAATTCCATGAAATTTTTGACCCAAATGCTATTTGGCATTAAGTTGTTGCCAAAACGTGAGTCAATCCTCTGAGTGAGTGCTTTGGTACTCCAGATCCAGATAACATCAAAATTTTAGACATTTGGACTAGTTACATATAACCTGGATTAAGCCTAGTTTTCTCATTTTTCAGGTAGAAAATCACAATCACGAATTAGACAAGAAATGGGAAGGCAAATGAGACAAAATATTTGTGTGTGGGGTTTTATATTTTTCACCTGTCATGCTAAGCTCTATACATGCAATCACTTCTTCCTAAAATGTTAAAAATCCAGTTTATTTGCCACAAATTATTCTCTGTCCATTTTTTTTAAAAAATAATGACAGCTGGAGATCAAGGGGATTGGCTAAGAGGTATACCTCTGCATCTCAATAAAGAGATTGATCAAGAAGTAGCTTTAACTTTATGCTTCACTTTACAAAATATTTTATTTTTCTAGGATTGCGGTTAAGGCACATTCCTTGCATATGGCTGCTTGCCTCATGACCCTTGCTTCTCTCCTGCGTGGTTCAAAAGACACCACTGGGAACCACCTCGAAGCATAGAGCTGGGAGCAGTTTCCAACCACCATGAGTATGAGACCCCCAAACTACATAATAGTGTGTTCTTATTTTAAGCTGTGAAAGCTGATGTGAGTAGAAAAATATATTAGGCAACTGAAGCAAAGGTAAACAAATAAGACTTCATTAAACTAAGAAATTTCTGTACCTCAAAGGAATCAGTGACTAGGATACAAAGACTACACATTGAATAGAAGAAGCTATTCGTTCACCCAATACCCATCAGATTAGGGGTTAATATCTAAGATAAACAAGGCACTGACAGAATTTAGCAAAACAAAACATCTAACCCCATCCAAAAACGGAAAAATAAATGAACAGATATTTCCTCAAAGAAGAAATACAGATGGCCAAGAGACACAAAATACTCCATATTACTAATCACTGAGGAGATGCAAATCAAAACAACAATAAGATACCATCTCATACCACAGAGACTGGCATACATTACAAAGAACAAAGCCAACCAGTGCCGGTGTGGATGCAGGGAAAATGGGATTCTCATTCATTGCTGGTGAAAATGTAAGCTAGTTCAACCATATGGATGTTCCTAAAAAAAAACCTGGAAATTGAGCTTCCAAATTCCTGCATACTACTCCTGGGATATATTCTAGGAAGACAACAAAAAAACACCATGCAGAAAAGCCCTCTGTATTTCTATGTTCATAACAACACTATTTACAATAGCCAGAATCTGGAAACAAACCAGGTGCTTGAGAACAGCTGAGTGGCTAAAGAAACTGTGATACAACTACACAATGGAATACTGTACAACTGTTAGGAAAACTGAAGTAATTGAAATTTGCTTATGCATAAATGTATAAGGAGATTATTAGGTTGACTGAAATGAGACAGAGGGAGAGTTATAGATATAGAATAATCTCACTCATTTGTATGACGTAAGAATAAAATATAGTATGTTAATAATATCCATATATGGGGCCCGGGAGACAGCGTGGAGGTAAGGCGTTTGCCTTTCATGCAAAAGTCATCGGTTCGAATCCTGGTGCCCCATATGGTCTCCCGTGTCTGCCAGGAACAATTTCTGAGCATGGAGCCAGGAGTAACCCCTGAGCACTGCTGGGTGTGACCCAAAAACCAAAATAATAATAATAATAATAATAATAATAATAATAATATCCATATACAATAGAGATGAGGATCAGGAGAATCAGTTCATGGTAGGAAGCTTGCCACAAAAAGTAGTGAATGCAGTTAGGGTAGTTAATGTTCCTCTGTGACAATGACAGTTGGAATTTACCACTCTGGACAAGAACTGGGTACTGAAAGGGGATAAAGTGATATGCATGGTACTCCTTCATTAGCAATAGTCAGTGTCAAGAAAGAAAAGAGAAATAGAGAGGGCAAGAGAGAGAGAGAGAGAGAGAGAGAGAGAGAGAGAGAGAAGTAAAATGGCTACCCCTGAGGTAGTGAGGGGTGGGTTGGTGGTTTGGAAACTGGGGACATTGGTGGTGTGAAAAGTGCACTGGTGAAGAGTTGTGTACATTCTATGACTAAAACTCAAACATGAACAATATTGTAACCATGGCACTAAAATAAATGAATTATAATTAAAAAAAGAAAAAAGAAAGAAACACATAGTAAGGGAACAATAAATGGCCAAAAGCATCAAAATTAAAGCTGTTCTGAAGAACTGACCTTACTTGGGGCAGACTTGGCAGGAGTAAGGAGATATCCTGAGACATTGGTGAAGAGAAGCAAGCACTCTGGTGGTGATTGTGATGTTGGAAAATTGTGTGCATTTGAATATTAATATCAATAATATATCATTGAATATTATTGTGAATCATTAAATAGCTTTGGGGAAGGACATTTTTCTGGGATCTTTTTTTCTTTGCTCTTTTTCATTATAGCCAACTAATAGATATAATTTTGTTCATTCTCATTTAAAAAAAAAGAAAAGTATGTAAGGAGGGATTGGTATTATGTTTCAGATTTTAGCTGATGCCATGCTAGGTTTCTGTTCCTTTTCTATTTTCTTTCCACTGAAGAAGAATGAATGATAATCAGGGTGATCAAGGCCATCTTAAAGACTGAATAACTGAGAAGAGGAGTTGGTTAGTATGAAAACTTTGCTAATGAGCAGAATAAAGTGGCATCAGCTCCTGTTTTCATTGTTGAGGCAATATCTTGGCAGGAAGATTGGTGTTTGTGTAAGGGAGGAGTCCCTGCACTGGAAACTTCAGAGATGCTCTGGTATAATAATAGCAAGGAGATTTGTACAGCAGCTGCTTGTTTCATCTCTGACTCTTGCCAAGTCTTTCCCATCTTTCATATCTCGAAGCATAAGAATTCCTTTCTTGCAACAATACCTTAATTCCATTTTAATATCCTTATCCATCAAATGGAGTTTTACAGTTTAATTTCCTGACCATATAACACACAGAGCATACTGCATATCATAGCTCTAGATTGCTTCTCAGAGACATGTGGGACTGTTACATTCCTGAGATCTTCAGACAGTTACATTTGAAAATAACTTCTTCAATTATTTTACCTTCATAGTTTTGAGAATAACCATTGTTGCTTAAGCAAGAGATGGCAGAAGAGAATAGAGATAATTTGATTGTAGTCACTGTTGAACCTATACATCGAAATCCTTTTAAAGCTTTCTTTCATAAAATATAACTTCTTGCTATGGTGAAATAAGGAGAAACTTGTTGGATAAAAAAGCTTATCTCTCAGTTACTAAGATTTTCCATCAACTTTATACGTTTCATTTTATTTTCCACAATTCTAGGTGTAAAACACATCATTTTTTTTTACCACAATAATCTGAGGCTCAGCAGGAATTAGGTTGGAGCATATTTTTCCTGAGCATCTGCCTGATTTCCCTGCCTTGAATATTTTTTAATCTCCCTTATTTTTGTCATGCTCATACAGTCAATGTCTTACAGAATGCTGGAACAGCCGTTAGAGATCATCTCAGCAAATCCTGTGATTTTACTCTCTGAATCCAAGTTCCTTTTACTTCAAGCTTCTCCTTATAAAAGAGGACAAAAATAGTTGCATTTAGTAACACCCTCCACCCCCGTCTACATCTCTGAGGAACACCCGAGGCTCTGATAATTTGCTTTTCAGTGGTGTCTAGGGGATTACAAAGCTGTTCTCAAGTCTTCATGATGCTACCTGCTTGTACCATAAAATGATGCTCAGTTGGAAACACTAATATCAAACTCTGGATTCTGGCATTGTTTCTTTTCAGCTCTGCCTTTTTCTCCCGAAGAAAGTTTCTGTCATTAGGGGATGATTGTGAGCATGCTCAGCATGTGCTTTGGGAATCTCCATTTCTACTGGGGAAGACAAGGTTTACTAAGGGAAAAAATACCAAGCCATACTCAATCCTGACATTTAGTGAACACTTAGGAAGTTTCAGGCACTGTGCCAAGAATTTACATGTGTGAACTTTATTCAGTTCTCCCTACATTCTGTAAGTTAAATTTTTTCCAACTTATTTCTCATTTTGAACAAACTGAGCATAGGTCACACAGCTTACCAGTGGTAGAGCCAAGAACTAAACCCAGGCAATTTAGTTCCAGAATATATACATTTTTGTGGGGGGAGGGGGGACTGTACTCTTGGTGTCCCAGGGATTACTCCTGACTCTGAACTCAGGAATTATTCTTGAATATACAAGGAGGACCATATGAATACCAGAAATCAAACCCAACTTGGTTGCTTGCCAGGCAAGCACCCTACTGGCTGTACTATTGCCTTGGTTCCTAGGTATCTATACTCTTAATCCCACCCAGTAAGGTATAAACAAAGAATCATTTTAAAGTATCAATTAAGGGAATTAAAACACTGATGTTGAGAAGACCTAGGCCCTGCTGGAGTATTTTAGCTAACCTAGTTGAAGGTGTCATGCAAGGGTTCAGCAATGAATGTGGTGCTTCTAGTGATTCCCTGGACCATAGACCCATGGTACTGGGGATCTTCAGGTTTATAGTCTGTGATACTCATAGAACTGTATGGAATTCAATGGGGGCTGATTGCATGCTTTGGGGCTGACTGTATGCTTTGCATACTCCCTAATGCCGGAACTATCTCTCACCAAGACCTGATTTTGTTTGTTTGTTTGTTTGTTTTTTGTTTTGGGGTTACACCTAGCAGCACTCAGGAGCTGCTCCTGGCTCTATGCTCAGCATTTGCTCCTGGCAGGTTCAGGGAACCATATGGGATTCCAGGATTTGAACTACCGTCCTTCTGCATGCAAGGCAAATGCCCTACCTCCATGCTATCTCTCCAGCACCAAGACCTGATTTTCCTTTTTACATTCTATTGAAATAGCTGAATCACCATAATATATGTGTCATCCTACTTACCTTTCATGATAGCTTCTGATATCCCAATCATGTTTCCACAGGTCAAGGAGTTAGTCTTCACTCAGGGACTTGGAAAAGACACCTTTGTTTTACTGAAGACTCATTCTTTTGGCCAATGTACCTTATGTTATCTCTAACATACTGGCAGTCTAATAACTTGCTTATGTATTCCTCATCCTTGTCTGGCATTCCTAGATCTTAATAAGACTTCAGAATAAAAGCAATAACACCAGAACACTGCCCTGATTATGGAGAAACTGGAGTTTTTAGCTGTAGAGGAGAAAAGGACTTCTTTCTTCTGATCCACTGACCTAGACATTCTCAGCTAAATAATTTTTCTACACACATAAACACAAGTTCTTGGTAGGTTTTACTCTTTTGCCTTAGAGCAACACCTGACCATTCTTGGAGGCTCCTCCCAGCTGTTTCTAGAAATCTTATTACTTCCTTTTTTTGGTTGTTGCCTGTGCAAACTTCCCGCACAGATAAGCAATGCCAAAAGTTCTCATTCCTCAAAACATCCCAATGTGTACACAATTTCTTATCCAATCTTCCAAACATCTCTATGAAGAAGGTGTTTATACTCTTTCCATACTAAAAATGAGAGAATTGGGGAACCTTTTCATATATGCTGAAGAGATTCCAAGACTAGGCAGGGTTGTGCAGAAGTAAAAAGGTCTTCAACAGTTTTAAGAAAAGCTTGGTTGTAAGCTGGAAATAATCCTAGGTACACTGAAATCACTGCTGAAAACTGGGGCACTCTCAGGAGAAAGGGCAGGTCACGTCCTTGCAATTCCTAAGCCTTGGCTGTTATATCTACAACCACAATTACTGCCATGCCAACGACCCATCCTCACCACTTTACCTCTGATCTTTACTGCACAGATGCCTAACTCCAGGTCTGCATTGTTTGCGCTGATAGCTCTAGGGTCTTGTTACAGTGAATGCACACAGTTCTTCCACTCTTCTGTACTCCCAGAAGTCCTGGCTGTCACAGCCAGAGACCACAGCAGCCATTTTGTCAACCACAGAATGTGCAATTCCTGGACCACAAGACTGCTTTTAAAGTTAGTTTTCAATATTTACACCCCAGTAGGAACACAACAAATTAGACGTTGAAGTAACATAGCAGCTACCTAAAGTTAACAAGCAAAATCAGTAGCATAATGATCAGCTAGTGAAGAATAGCAAAACTTCAAACAATGACTTAATGAATCCATTGTAAAATATAATAAATTACACAAATTTTTATTTGCTGTATGAAGGCAAAAGAGAAGGCAAAAAGAAACATGATAATTTTTGGAACTCACTGCACTTCTCCACTGTTCTTTGCATAGACACCTGGGGTACTTCTGGAGAGAGTAGACATCTTGGTAGATAGAACCACTACATCTAGAACAAAGATAGAAACAACACTAATGTTTTTTCTGTTATTTTATTTCTATCTGGTTTTTGAAGTGGCGGGGGTAGTGGTGGGTTACACCTAGCAAAGCTCAGGGGTTATTCCTGGCTTTGCACTCAGAAGCCGTCCCTGGCAGGCTCAGGGAACCATATGGGATGCCGGGAATCAAAACACCATCAGTCTGGGTCAGTCGTGTGTAAAGCAAATGCCCTACCACTGTGTTACCTCAATATTTGTTCTCTGTAGTTTTAATTTTCCTAAACCTCCAATTTGTGTTACCTATTTCTTCTTGGCAACTCATTTGGGAAGATAGGGTCTTCACAGGTTTTGTCATCTAAGCCTGGCTGCCAGAGATATTGCCAAAAAATCTGCCTCAAAGGGTTATCTTGCTTATCTTGCTAAATTGTCAAGAAAATTGAAGGACCAAGCACAAAATATCAGTCTGCACCTGTAGGAAGTGGCAGGATAGTAGCAAGGATAAGACATGTGTGTCCAGACAGAACCCAATTTTATGGACATTTTTTTCAGTGTTTTAATGTTCAAGGAATTACTGATACTACTGCTCTGTGAGGAACACCAAGATGGGACCTTCATCAAGGACCACAAGAGACAAAGACAAACAAATGGTCAGTCATATATAGTATTTTCTATTCTAAGGAGCTGACACATGTGATTGGAGGCCAGCAAGTCTACATTTATTTGGTAGACAGGAAGGCTATAAATTTGAAGAAGAGTTGATATTGCAATTCTGATTTTTGTTTGCTTTGTTTTGCTTTGGGTTCACACACCCAGCATATCAAGGGGTTACTCCTGGCTCTGTACACAGAAATCACTCCTGGCAAGTTCAGGGGATCATATGGAATACTAAGGTTTGAACCCGGGTCCGGCCTATGTCCTCTGAGTGCAAGGCAAATGCCCTGCTGCTGTGCTATCACTCCAGCCCAGCAGTTCTGATTTTTAAAAATCTGTGAAAAGATCCAGAAGGCTGGAAAATCGGGCAAGTTTCCTATGCTGCATAGTCTGCAGATGGAGTTGCTCATTTTTCATCAAACTTCATTTTATTCTCTTATGGTCATTATCAAATTATTGGATGGAGTCCACTCATTATTCAGGGTTATCAGATCCAAAGTCTGCTGATTAAAATTTATTCCACCAAAAAATACAATAGCAACAAAGTTACACCAAACAACTGTCCCAAACTGACATATAAAATGAACTATCGTCCATAAGAAGGTTCTAATATAATGATCTATTTCCTAAGGTATTAAAATATGTTAGAAGTTAGACTTGAGCTGACTAAAATTTCTGATCAGAATCTACAACAGTTACTATTAGTTAATAGTAGTTGTTAATCTCTCTTCATAAATCTGTCTTCTGTGGGTCAAAGTATAAAGTGCATGCCTTGTATGCAGCAGATCCTGGTTCAATCTCCAATACCACATATATAGTTCTTTAAGAACTGACAGAAATGATTGTTGAGCACAGAGTCAGGAGTTATCCCTGAGCACTGCCTGATGTAAACTAAAAAGAAATTATCTTATGAAAACTTTTTGTTTTTGATTTTTTTTGGGGATCACACCCAGCAGTGCTCAGGGGTTACTCCTGGCTCCATGCTCAGAAATTGCTCCTGGCAGGCACGGGGGACCATATGGGGCACCGGGATTCGAACCGATGACCTTTTGCATGAAAGGCAAATTCCTTTCCTCCATGCTATCTCCCGGGCCTTATGAAAACTTTTGGCTAGCCTAGGCTGTTCGATAATAAGGCCTGCTCAGGTCTCTGCTATGTATCACCTATTTGGTTGTGCTCTTGTACCCACTGTGGTCATAGTAAAAGGCCTATAGATAATGTGCTAAAACCTTTTTATTAATTGTTTTATATATATATATATATATAAAGGCTTTATATATATATATATAAAGCCTTTTTATTTAAGCACAATGATTACAAGCATGATTGTAGTTGGGTTTCAGACTACACAGAACACCCCCCTTCACCAGTTCAACATTCCCACCATCAAAGCACCCACCCCTCCCTCCTTCCCATAAAAACTTTTTTTAATTTGATTTTTATTCTGGTATTTGAACCACATTACTCAGTAATCAGGACTTGCTCCTGGCTCTGTGCTTAGGGAGGACATTCCTGGTAGTATTCTTGCAGTATATATGGTGTCTGATGATTAAACTGAAGTTGACAGCATGCAAGGTAAGTGCCCTAACCCCTGTACTATCTCTCTGGTGTGTACTGAATTTTAATTTCTCACTTGGAGAGCAAGAGAAAATAATGGTTTGATAAAACATGAGATTTTCTTGGTACTGGTTCCATCAGAAGAATAATTTTTAAGCTGATAATACAATAGCAAGTAGTTTCTGTTTAATTTTCAAGACAGATTTAAAAGGTCACAGCATGATTTCCTGAATGTCAACAATAGCTGCATCATCATGTCAGGTACTATTCAATATAAGATTCAAAATGATTTAACAGAGAGGGAAAATGAAATAAAGAAAATACTAGTAAGCTAGTGAGTAAATGTCTCTTTTAAAGCTACCTATGCTTTTGTTTGTTTGTTTGGGAGCTATACCCGACTTTTTTTTTCTTATTTATTTAAAGAAAATGCAACACATTGTTGACATAACTGAGCATAATATATTTGTTTCGGGCTGACAGAAGGCAAAGTTATTAAGAAATAGAATGAGAACAGAGAATTAAAAAAAATGGAAGGGGAGATAATTCATTAGCAGTTACAGTATATTTGTGAAACTTCTTGTATCAGTTATAAAGTCATTAATCCAATAGCCGAAGATTTAATATACTTCCATTTTTTTTCTCCAGAGATGGGAAATACATTAAAAAATTTTGTGTTTCTGTCAATTATCATTTACATAGGCACAATAAAATATGGAAGAAATTAGAAATAAACACCTTTGGCCTAAAAAACAGGGAGATCTTACCGCCCAAAGCACCTTGGCATAACACCAACTCAAGGCTCCAGGCATACTCAGTTGTCCAACCCCTTTGTTTAGGGGAAATTAATGGCTCTACAATCAGAAATTCCTGGAAGAGGGAGCCAGAGAGTTAGCACAGCAGTAGAGCTTGCATGTGGCTGACCTGGGAGGGATTGGTTTGATTCCCAGCATTCCATAAGGTTCCCCAGCCTGCCAGAAGCAATTTCTTAGTGCAGAGCCAGGAGTAGCCCTTGAGTGCTGCCAGCTGTGGCCCAAATACCAATCAAACAATCAATCAATAATCAAATTAAAAAAAAAAGAAATTCCTGGAAGACTCAGAAGTCCATCTGGGATGTCAGGGATCAAATTTAGATCAGCCATGTGCAATGCAAACACCATACTCACTTTCTCTTCAGCCTAAGAGCTACTTTTTATGCAATTGTAATTAGAAACTGATCATCAACTATGAGAGTAATTATGAATATTTAGAATCAGAGTGATCTTACCCAGACATTTTTATTTGCATTTTTTTCCTCAGAACCTAGCTGGTATTCAAGGAACCATGTGTTATCAGAGATCCAATCCAAGACTCCTTCAGACAAAACATGCTCTAGTCTTTTGAGTTATTTTCTAGCCCTTGACTTGTATTTTCTTAATGTAAGCAAGTTAGTGAATGATCATCAATCATCAATATGATTCTACCAGTTAAGCAGCTCTTAATTTGGCAGCCCAGCCCTCTTCCAATGAATGTTTATGTAAAAACAAAACACATAAAAATCATAACAATAGAACCTTCCAAGGTAGCGAGGAGAGGAGACAGAGGCATCCTCAGACATCCCTCTTGCTCCACCAATAGCCCCAAAAGCACTGCCATGAAATTGCAATCCATGACCAAAATAGTTTGGAAAGTACAGCTGAAATCCAGCTCCAACTCAGCATGACAAATAGCATACCATTTATCTGAACAAGTTCTCCCTTGGGTAATAAGGTGTTAACATGAAACTCTTCTTTCAGTCTCTGTTGACAACAGATGTCAAATTCCAAAATGAACTGTGAGACAGACCTCTTGAGGTTGAGAAATTGTTAGAAGACATGTCTGCAACATACAGGGTATTTAAGGGTCAAGTTGTTGGAAATCAGAAAGGATCTTGTGGTAAATAGTTGAAGAGTCTTTTTCCTTATTCTCATCATTATTCAAGAGAAATTGACTTCATCAGAATTATTTAGAGACTGATTTATGCCTCTTCTAGTTTGCAGGCATAGGAGAAGGTTTTGGCCAGCTACTTTACCTGGGGAGTAGAGGACAAATTCTGCTGTACTGAAAGGTCCTGAACTTCCAAACTGTATGTGTATAGAAGCAAACACTAGAAGGGAATTTCTCGTTTCTTTGTCAATAGACACCCAAAGCGAACTAAAGATTCAGGAAAAGTAAAACTAGACAATGATTCCAAGGAGTAGTGGAGGAAGACTTTAATCATCCAGGTCAAGAGACCTGCAGAACTGAGATCACAGAGCAGACCAGTCAATTAGGGCTTTTCCTATTTTCTTCACTTTTCTTTTTCTTCCCGTGCTGCCACCTGGAAAGTCAGAAACATGTGAGCAAATTATGGAGGAGAAGTGGCAAAATATTGGGAAATAGAAAAGAGTCATGTACATATCCACTAATTCAAACAACTGGTTTGAGGCTGTGTTCTTTACGCTGCAGAACTTAACGTTTTTCTAAGTGGACAAAAAAGTCATGGACTTTCCCAAGTTTTGAAGCGGGGTAGGAAAAGACTATTCTCAAAAGATCAAGTTTAAAGAGGCAGAGAGGTGAAAGTCAACTTTCTGAACTCCCTTTTGACATGCTCACTTCTCATGAACCAGAACTATAGAATTCCCTCTTCCCCTCAGGCTGCCTCCTCTGGAACTGTTGCTGTGTTTGCCTTTCTTCCATATGGAATGCAGACCTGAGTCCAGCTCCCCATATGTGGAGGCTCTATTCCTCTTTGGTGACTTCAGGGCAAATACTTAATATTCATCAATGGACTATCAATTAGGTAAAATGACATAGCTCTGAGCATGTGAGGACTTCTAAGCTCTGCTTTCTCTTCCATCCATCATCAAGCTCAAACCCCTCAAACCCCCAATCTCTTTGATGAAAATACCTGCTAACATCTAGGCACCCATGATTGTGGTTACAGCTTTCCTCCTATCAGCTTGGCCACTTCCCCTCTCAACACTCTATGGGCATTGCATGCTTTAGCCATCTTCTGAACCTTTCCTTCCTCCTTCAAAGAAGATTTTATTTTCTTCTTATTTGCATCAGCTTTGGCATGTATCAGCCCTAACCATTCCTGACATCTTGGCCTGTTCTTTAGTAAACCCTCCCTACAACATTTCAACAGGAACTACCCCCTAGAAGTGGTATCAGATAGCATCTGCCATTGTAGACAGCACCATTGCTATTTCCCAAGATATCTTTATGGAAAACAGCTGGCTTCTGCCTGCACCATCTGACAGATAAATGGCATTATCAAAACATAGCAGGCTTCTCCTCCTTGGGATAAGGAAAACAAAACACCAGTTAGTAAACAGAAAATTATGCTGCTTTCTTTCCCTTGGTTTTCGTGTACTTAATCAAAACACTTTGTAAAGAGAAAGTTTACCGTCAAAATTTGAATGTTTTGAATGCAAGTTATTGACTCAGCCAAACCATTCATTTGTAAAAGTATCATCATAAATGTAATTTAAGCCTTAAAATGAAAAGAAAGGCACAAATAGCCTATTGATCTTGTACAAGCAACACACACAGCTGGTGTGCACAATGGCGTATATGAATTGGGTGTTAAAAGACAACTTTTCAGCATCCAGGCCATCACCCTGAAACTATACAGGAATACTAAAATTTCACCCTATTTTGCAGAGTAAATTATTACTAGATTTATTAAGTAGTTTTATTTTTTCAATTATAGCACAACTTTAATGTAGAGCCAAATGTCAGTGCATAGAAAAATACACTTTAAAGGCTCCCTTTCACTTAAAGCCCCCTTTTCTCCTCCCTCCTGCCTTATTAAACAATACCTGGAAAGGCCCACCACCTCCACTATTTGGCCTGCTCAAAGCCTTTTGTTGCTGATAATATCAATGTTTAGAAACTTCTATCTAATTCACTTCAAAAAGTTTCTTAAAATCTTAAAGAATAGGGACCGGAGCAGTGGTGCAAGCGGTAGGGCATTTGACTTGCAGCATCTAACCTAGGATGGACCACGGATAGATCCCCTGGCACCCCATATGGTCCCCCAATCCAGTAGCAATTTCTGAGCACATAGCCAGGAGTAACTCCTGAGCATCACCAGGTGTGGCTCAAAAAGCAAAAAAAAAAAAATCTTAATGAATAACGTCTCACAGCTTATAAAAATCCCTCTCATACAGCAGTCCTGTATGTAGTTAGACTATGAATAATGTCTAGAGGCATCCCAAAATTATACAGAAACTGAAAGTAAGTAAAATAAAATCTTATTACAATATATTAAATAGAAAACTGTTGTTTAGCTGTTTTTTCTTGTCAACTAATTTCTTTCAAATATTTTATAATTAAAGAAGTAATTACTGGTTGGGGTTGAAGAGATAGAAACACTTCCATGGGGCCAACTTAGGTTTGATCACAAGCATCCCATATGGTTTTTCAAGCACATCCAGGAATAATTCCCAAGTGTTTGACTAGGAATAAACCCTGGGCACCATCTGATATGGCCCAGAACAACAACAAAGAAAGTAATAATGGAAAGAAAATACCTAAATGTGTATTAATCATTTTCTCATTGCAAAAAAGCCTTCTCTCTGGATTCCTTGTTGATGTTGATGGGTAAATGTGATTCTAGTGAAGTAACTTAACAAAGGTGTCTTTACTTGAACAGGAAAAAACAAATCTAAAATTGACAATATTGTTAAAAATTTTAATTTACCAGTTTTACATTTGTTATTTAAACTCACAGCATCCTCTTTGGCCTGTTTCTTTCACTTGCTAAGAGAGAAATTTGTAAATATTTAAAAGATGTAGAATTGCTTGGTGGTAGATGTGGAGTTAAAACTGTCTTGAATTCATTTGTTCTCTTTATCAGAGTCCACTCTTACTACAGGCATTATTACATATATATTATTTTATGTAATAAATATTCATTTACATACAATTTATTTACTCAAATAAGACCTAAGAAATAAGATATTATAATTTCTAATTATTTATATGTTTCCATTAATATTTTGTTGAAGCTAAAATTTCAAGAGTAATATCAACTGTCTCATAAAACTATAACAGAAAATATATTAACTGCTTCTTTTAAAATGCTTCCATTGGGGCTGGAGAGATAGCATGGAGGTAGGATGTTTGCCTTGCATGCAGAAGGACGGTGGTTCAAATCCCAGCATCCCATCTGGTCCCCGGAGCCTGAGAGGTGTGATGTCTGAGCATAGAGCCAAGAGTAACCCCTGAATGCTGCCAGGTGTGACCCAAAAACAAAACAAAACAAACAAACCAAAAAAGCTTCCATTAATGCTTTCATTAAGAATAAAAGCACATCTTTAAAACTGATTAAAACATTTTATTATTTTTCATTGTCAAAAATAAGCTCTATGATGAGAAATGCCAAGACAGTTCTGTTTCTCATTGTATTCCTAATATCTTGTTTGCCTCATACTCTTGATTAAATGGATATGAATATTATCATTTAATCAAATTTACAATGATATCACTTAGTTTTCATTCATTGCCAAGTGGATTCTTTACCAGTGTTCTATCAAACAAAGTTGAATCAGACATGGTTCCTTCCTCAGAGAATTACAGCCTAAGAAAGAAGACTAAAAAATATATATCCATGTTTGTAACACACAAAAGTTTAATACTGGAAAGGAAGGCTTAATAATTATTTATTGATAAAAAAGATTTACATATATATTGATGTTTGTACCATACAAAATTTTAATACTCTAGAAGATTTACACAGATAAGAAAATGACTAACTCGATCTTTAGGATATCAGAAAAACTTTTCTTTGTTAAATTGTTTTTATAATACTTTATTACTTTTGTTTACTTGTTTTTCATCCACACCTGAAAATTATTCCTGCTAGTGATTGGAAGACCATATGGGATGCAGGGGATAGAACTAAGGCTGTTGTGTGCAAGGTGAGTGTCCTACCCACAATACTGAGTATTGTTTCTCAGACCTCAAAAGCTTTTCAAAGATTACCTTTATCTGGGTCATGAAGAATGAGAGACAGATAAATGGATGGATTATTTAAAAACTTTCCAATAAAATATCTGAGAATAAAAATTTCTCTCTGTAACTTAGGAATAAAGATGATCTACATTTTTTAATTCCTTTAATTAATCACATTAATTTTTTGTTGTTCTTTCCCTGTATGTTTTGACTTTGAATACAAAGCTGCAGAAAGATTGTTCCCCTTAGCCACATTCTCACACAATGATTACTTTCCCTCATATCTGGGATTGTGGCTGAATGATAGTCAAGCTTTACTACTCTTGTGCTAAGCTATCATTGTGTTTCTCTGCTTATTTTATTTCTACAATATTGCTTTCTATCTCAGTAAGATGTAATATTATTTTATTTCTTAACTAGGTATCATGTACTTTTTCCTAAAACCAATATTAAAAAAAACTATCACAACCTCATTCTAATTCAATACTAATCTGTTTTTTGTTTGTTTGTTTGGGTCACACCAGGCAGTGCTCAGGGGTTACTCCTGGCTCTACACTCAGAAATTGCTCCTGGCAGGCACAAGGGACCATATGGAATGCCGGGATTTGAACCACTGTCCTTCTGCGTGCATGACAAATGCCCTGCCTCCATGATATCTCTCTGGCCCCTCAATACTAATCTGAAGGAAAAAAAATAATACTATGCTTTATAGAGTCCATTGTACTAAAAATAAAAACATTGCTCTTATTTGTATATTCAAGGACTATATATTTCTCTTAGGGATGAACAAAACACTGCAATGTTTAAAATGGCTTAATGAATAACATAATGAAGAGATAGCATTGATGTAAGGCATTGGCCTTGCATGCAGAGGGTCATTGGTTCGAATCCCAGCATCCCTGAGCCTGCTGGGAGTGATTTCTGAGTGTAGAACCAGGAGGATTGCCGAGTGTGACCCCAAAACCAAAATAAGAATAATAACAACAATAATCCTCTTTAGGAAAAAAAGCATAAAAAGCCTTGTAATAATAATAGTTTATTATACCACATCAAGTATTAGCATTTTTGTTTACAATTTTGTTCAGAAAGAGGTGTTAAAATGATCTGTTTATTTGAGTGACTTGATACATTTGTAAAAATAATACTTATTCATTTAAAGAGATGGCAATACTTTGCACAAATCTCATAATCTATTACTAATTTTCAAAAGAAAGGAACTAAAAAGAAGAAACTGAAGAACACAGGTTTCCAGTTTTATTATCTGGAGAATATTAAACTTCAGGCACTTCCCATGACACTACTTTGGATTCCTCTGCAGAAGGCAAACACTTGGTACATTTCAAGCAGAAAAATTAAAATCAGTTTCCCTGACAGCCAGGCGAAGACTGAGCAGAAAACTGGGATTTGGAAAAAAAAGAAAGAGATCCAAGACAGGAAATTGACTTGGTCAGACGTGTGGAAAATCAAGGCAACTCACAAGACCATTAAAGAAGATCCCCATAAGACAGCTTCTACACTTCTACAGCCTGCCTCATCCCAGCTCTCTCCAGCTGGGATGATTTAGTTCAGAGGAGCATGCCAACATCTTTTGAAGGGAAAGACAGTTGGAGTATATTTTGCTAAGTGATGCCGCAATGGAGGCACAGGTGGCATGTTGGAAGCTTTGTCCTCAGGATGGAGAGCAGGAGCCAATCTTAACCAGTGCCTCTGATCTTATTTGTAAAGAAATTCAAATCTCAACAGAATGCTCTGCTTCAAAACATAAAAGAGAAAACTCGTTTAAGAAGTTTAAAACAGTAAGGCTGTGTCATTTCTTGTCTCCCGTTGCTGAAACAAGACAAACATATTAAGATGGCCATTAGAAATTCCCTCAAGATAATGGGACTGAAAGGCATTAAAAAGGAAGGGGATTAACATCAATGGGTCGAATTTATTGTTGGATCAAAACTGTGTATGAATTAGGTGAAAAGAATAAAACCCTGTGAAACTTAGCCCAATCTTAGATGAAGGGTCAGAATTGATTCTCATAGGAAGCTGAAAAAGATCAAAGTATTTGTGTTTAGTTTTCCCAAAAATCACAAATAAAAAGAACAGTTCAAGCACTTAGCAATATGGTTATTTAATATATTTGTGTCTTAGATTTCCATCTGTAAAATGGGAGCATATATTAGGGTATTTTTCACACAGTTGTTGTAGGAGAAGACAATATTTGTGAAACACTTGAACAGTACTTTAAAATAGTGATTTATCAATGCTAGTTTATATGGTTGTCATATAATAAAATGTTCAGGTTAGATTTAGTTTTAATATGCCAATATCAAGTATATTTAGAATGACTCAAACCTGATCAAGTTCTGTGAACGAGACAAAGAGGGTTGTTTATGAAATTCCTGAATTCTTCTGAGTCATTTATTAAGATTTTCATTGAATTTTCTGAGAGGGGGTTCTAATTTTCTTTTGTTATTATTTCTTTTTTTATTTTAATATTTTAGATTTAATGTTAGGGTTTGGGTTGGGTTTAGTGTGTTAGTATTAGGGTTTGGGTTAGGGTTAGAGTTAGAGATTGAGGTTTAGGATTAGGTTTTAGGTTGAAGTTTGGGTTAGGATTAGGGTTCAGTTTATATTTAGCATTATAGTTATTTTTTGGGGGTAGGGTTATGATTAGGGCATTAATGTAGGGTGTTAATGTTAAGGTTATGGTTATGGTTAGAGATAGGAATAGGGTTAAGGATAGTTTTATGTTTAGGATTAGGTTTAGGTTTTGGGTTAGGGTTATGGTCAGTATTAGGGTTAGGGTTCTGTTTAGACTTAGACTTGGCCTAGGATTAGGGTTAGAATTAGGATGAGTGATTTTTTGTTTATTTAATAGCCATGTTTACAAAATTTTTCATACTGAGGTTTAAGTCACAGAGTGTATCCCACACTTCACTACTTCAAAAATCTAAGAACATTATGTATTTCCTCAGAACTGTGCAAACTAATACTAAACCACTAATGTTGGAACAAAATTTTCTGTTTGTAGTGGGATATAGAACAAAACAGTAGCTATAAAATAAACGTAGCACAGGTAAAACACAGTTTAGCCAGCAATATAATGACTGATAAAATAGGATCATTAGATTAACGTAGGAGAAAGTTACAGGAGGTTTTTTAAGCAGTTTCTACTCCTTTGGGGGTTGACTGGTTTTGGATCATTCATCTTATCTATCTTCTTTTTTGTTAGACTACTGAGGTCATCTGGGATGCAAAGGCCTTTGGTTCCTTGGCTGGAATCTGTATGGGGACCCACTTATCTCCATGCTATTGTTTCCCCTAAAATGGATACTTCTATTTGGCTTCTAACCCATCAGTGACTTCAATTAGCTGCAGCAGGTTAAGGAAGGGCTGAGGACCTTGCATAAAGCACATTTGGTAGAAGAAAGGTTGCAGGCTTCAGCCTCTGTCATGCTGCTCAGAGTCTTCAGCTGTCTCCTGTTCGCTGCCAGCTTCTGTACTGCCTGAGGAGGTCTCTGCCACCTTCAGAACAGGGGCAATGTGCACTGATGTTCCAGTGAAGGGTACTGCACATTCAGTCTGGTTCAAAGAGGACATCATGGTGATTAGCCACCAGAGGGTCAAGGCACTCAACATTATTGGGGGTCTTCTTAATTCCATGGGTCCCTGTTTGGGTGTCAGTTATAAAATAAAACCTCATGACTGTCACCGCAGAAACAGTGTCCATAAACCCAACACAGAGGGGTCTAAAGAAGAAGAGTAGTGGCAGAGAAATAATAAGATAAGCCCGTCAAGAGGGAATAATGAAGTCAGTGGTTTCTACTGGCTTCGTACCCTCATAGTGCCTGTCAGTACCCAAAGCCAAAATTGCTCTTTCTTTCTTTCTTTCTTTCTTTCTTTCTTTCTTTCTTTCTTTCTTTCTTTCTTTCTTTCTTTCTTTCTTTCTTTCTTTCTTTCTTTCTTTCTTTCTTACTTTTTTTTTTGGTTTTTGGGTCACACCCGGCAGTGTCAGGAGTTACTCCTGGCTCCATGCTCAGAAATTGCTCCTGGCAAGCACGGGGGACCATATGGGGTGCCAGGATTTGAACCAATGACCTTCTGCATGAAAGGCAAACGCCTTACTTCCATGCTATCTCTCTGGCCCCCAGAATTGCTCTTTCTTTATTAAACCAATATCTATACACTGGGTGGGGGAAGATCTAGTAATACATATCAAAATAGAAATTTAATGGAAAGAAGAAGATGGGAATATAGGAGAACACCTTTGTTTTGAGTAAATAACTGGGTATTATTTTACACTACTAGCTGCATAGTATTCCATTCTGTTTATGACTGAAACACAATTGCAAACATGTTTGAAGTCATGGTGCTTTTTTTTGTTGTTGTTGAGTATTTTTGTTTTTTCAATTTCCTGTAAGAGCCTGAAAAGGATTGGCAGTAGGTCCTCTTGAAATGTTTGAAAGAATTTTCTAGTGAATCTATCTGTGCCTGGGCTTTTGTTTTTGGGGATATTTTTATTACTATTTTGATTTCCTCAATAGTGATAGTTCTGTTCAGATATGCCAGATCACCTTTGTTTAACCGTAGAAGATTATAGAAGTCAAAGAATTTATCCATTTCCTCCATGTTCACTTGTTTTGTGGCATACAGTTTCTCAAAATAATCTCTGATTACTCTTTGAATTTCTGTAGTAATCGTACTTTTTTTTTTTTTTTGGCTTTTGGGTCACACTCGGCAGCATTCAGGGGTTACTGCTGGCTCCATGCTAAGAAATCACTCCTGGCAGGTACAGAGGACCATATGGGATGCTGGGATTTGAACCACCATCCTTCTGCATGAAAGGCAAACGCCTTACCTCCATGCTATTTCTCCGGCCCCAATAATCGTACTTTTAATTTCTAATTCAGTTTATTAAGTTTCTCTGTCTCTCTTACTTTGTGAGTTTGGGTAATGATTTGTCAAACTTGGTTTTTTTTTAAAGAACCAACTCATGCTTTCATTGATCTTTTAAATATTTTTTGCATTGCCAATTTATTAATTACTGTTCTAAGCTTTATTATTTCCTTTCATCTGCTTATTCTTGGTTCATTTTGTTGTTCTTTTTTCAAATTTTTGCTGTATCATTAAATTATTTCTGTAAGCTCCTTCTTCCTTCCTGATAAGTGCTTATAAAACTATCTATTTTCCACTTAATACCCCTTTTTCGTGTCCCACAAATTCTGATAAGTCATGTCTTCATTCTCATTTGTTTCAAAGAATCATTTATTGCCTCTTTAATTTCAGCTCTGATCCACTTGTTGTTCAATAGTAAGTTGTTTAATTTCCAGTTGTTAAAGTTTTTATCTGTGCTTGTTTGTGATTCACCTCTAATCTCAGTGCATCATGTTCTGAGAAGGTAGTTCTTTTTTTTTTTTTTTTTTTTTTTTTTTTTTTTTTTTTTTTTTTTTTTTTTTTTTTTTTTTTTTTTTTTTTTTTTTTTTTTTTTTTTTTTTTTTTTTTTTTTTTTTTTTTTTTTTTTTTTTTTTTTT